>CM059324.1:310000-537500 GCA_030340685.1 Protosalanx chinensis
CTTGTATCTAACCAAAATGTTTGTATTGCACTCCATCAAGCAATAAATATATGTATAAAAAGTCAGTTTACACCGCTGCATTTTGTCATGTCCCCCTTTAGACATGAATGCACCAAGAAGAACAATGATGTCTTGCTTATGTGCCATATTCTGTGGTTAATAATTACTGTTCATTGATTCATACAGTCATTGGTTAGTAAGTCATTGACTCGCTCTACCAATCCCAAATTCCTAAACTGTGTTGTATTAACACAGTGATAGCAGCCCTGAGCTGGGATCATCACAGTCATCGCAACCATTTGTCTTCATGTTTTTGCAGCAGGATTTCCTCAAAGTTCCCCTGTAAAGGTTAACCTCAGAACATTTGGAAGTGATATGATATGAGACTGGCACCAGAGCACTGTAAGAGTGACCAAGTGTGAGTAAGACTTCAAACACATGCATAAACACACCTGTCTGTCAGGAAGAGATGGAGATTAGCTGGGCAAGAGAGACACACATACAGCACCAGCTACTGTGTACGACATTACAACAACAACCATCTACTGTGTACAACATTACTACAACAACCATCTACTGTGTACAACATTACTACAACAACCAGCTACTGTGTACAACATTACTACAACAACCATCTACTGTGTACAACATTACTACAACAACCAGCTACTGTGTACAACATTACTACAGCATTACCTAATGGGAGTAGTGGCTGAACTGTGTTAGGATTGAACCTCAGCCATCTGACTCACTGTTTCAGTTATATTTGTTAACAATGTTTAACTGTGGGGTGTAGCCTTGTCCTTGCACAGGGTGGAACTAAATTGTTTTTCTAAGCGTCTACCTGTGCTCTACCTCTGTGTCCTATCTGTGTCCTACCTCTGTGTCCTACCTCTGTGTCCTACCTCTGTGTCCTACCTCTGTGTCCTACCATTTGTTTACAATGATGGTACACCTGGCTCCATGCTGGAGGAGTTGTATGGTCTAATTAACATGGACAGTCTCCTTGAAGAAGTAGATTTGAAAAAAGGATCTAATCCCATATTACAGTTGTGCACTGTACTCATGGTGTGTGTGTGTGAGAGGGAGAGACAGTGTGCACTGTACTCATGGTGTGTGTGTGTGAGAGGGAGAGACAGTGTGCACTGTACTCATGGTGTGTGTGTGTGAGAGGGAGAGACAGTGTGCACTGTACTCATGGTGTGTGTGTGTGAGAGGGAGAGACAGTGTGCACTGTACTCATGGTGTGTGTGTGTGAGAGGGAGAGACAGTGTGCACTGTACTCATGGTGTGTGTATGTGAGAGGGAGAGACAGTGTGCTTCACTGATCATCACCTATCGCCCACACACACAATATCCCACCAGTCCTCATCTCCTGTGTGTGTGTGTGTGTGTGTGTGCGTCCTATCCCCATCCACCCACTCTCTCTGCAGTGTCTCCCTGAGAGGCATGGTGCTCTCTTAGGAGCCCAGATTGAGCCTCAATGCTGTTTCTATCTCTGCCAGTGAACCACAACCTTTCCCCTCCATCAAACATTCACATATTACGTAACATTTTACATGTATTCATTTAGCAGTCACTTTTATTCAAAGCGACTTCCAAGAGAGAAGCTTTACAAAAGAGCTGATCATAACAACATGATAGTCCCAAACATTGCAGGCAGCCAGAACTTGAAGCATAACATTGTGAGAACCCCAACAAGTGCCAAAGGGAAGAACCACAAGAACATTCAGTTAAGATCCTAACAGCCATAAAGGAAAATAATGCTGAAATCACGTTACATGAGGTGTAACAATCTTCTTGCCATTCTACCGTTATGTTCAAAAGGATGGATATCATATGAATGTGAATATGAATTTGATTTGCTATTCAAGGGTAAATAATGGCTTTTAAATAATTCATTGGTTGTCTATTCAGAGTCAGGGAAAGGTTGAGATGCGCAGGATCTCAGATGTGGTAAAGGTACAGCACACTCAGACATCCAGATGAAGCCTATACATCAAAGTGACAGATCCAATAGGTTTTCCAACAATACGCATAAACAATTCAACACATTAACTATGGGAGCATGTCCTCTGCCAAGCTGGAGCTGAACATCGCACACTGTTGACACACAAAGCACTGATGACTAAATCCCTTTTAAAGCTCCTGTTTTCATCTACACAACAGAAGTCATCAATGTTCAAGTAAAAACATTCCCAGCGTGGGTTGATTTCAACACACACTCTTCCTCTTTGTGATTGTAACGTCACTGTGTCTGCTCGGTACAATGGGCCATTTAATTCCTGTGAAATTACCCAATGTTGTCTTGTGATTTCTAAGATAGGTGGAGGTATAAAGAGGAGCCAGCATGCTGTAAAACACCCTGTAAAACTCCAGTGTGATCCAGATTCTGGATGAATGACCTGATGAGGTGACAGTGGATCTGATGGGACTGACCACACCTGAACACTCTGACTGTGTTAGTGTCACCAGACTGGGAAGAGGCAACATTGGGGACAGCAGGTGTTGAGGTTGGTTTGATGATGCCTCTTTGCCATCCTTTTTTATTCAGCTATTTTAGCTACATATACAGTATATAGATGTATTGTATATGTATATATATGTACAACGACAGAACAAATGTTTTCTGGCAAGCGCTGACAAAGAAAGACTTTTGGATTTAGTCTACACAAAAAGTATGCAATTCAAAAATGTTATGTACTGTCATTAAGAGAAAAAACCTTGTTATATGTAGTAAGTTATATTTTTGAAAAGCCTCAGAAGTATCCATGATACCTGGTGTGCTAGTATAGCCTAGCCTCAGAAGTATCCATGATACCTGGTGTGCTAGTATAGCCTAGCCTCAGAAGTATCCATGATACCTGGTGTGCTAGTATAGCCTAGCCTATAGCCTCAGCTCTAAAACAGGCAGCTTTACAGGCTTGGCTTGTCAGGCAGTGCTGTGGTTCAAAGGTCATCCTGTCTGTGTTGGTCTTGTGACACTTCACACCTCTGTCTTCCTCTCCCAGTGCACCTGGCTCACTTCCTCTGGCACTGACTGCTTCCATCTGCTGTATCAGCCTCTCCCAGATACCACATACCTCACATACCTCACCCACAGTGGGAAATATTTAATCAGCTACCGTGTTGTCATGACAGCAGCGTGCTGGACAGGTTCGTTAGCCATCAGGGATGACCTCATTTTGTTCTGATGTCATGACCATGTTTAGTAGAGGTCCTCACAGGCTGGGGAAACATCTTGTCCTCATGACAGGTGAACTGTGAATGACTGAGGTCTCTCTCACACCAGACCCCAGTGACCAGCCAGTGTACCAGGGGACAGTAGATCAGGATGTGTTAGCTGCCACAGACCCTTCCCCCACAGACACACTTCATGGAATGTAACCTGTGCTGAACGTGTCCTGGTAGATTCACAGATCTCTTGTTTACACTGTTCTTGTCACTGTTCAAGGCCAGAGTGGTTAAACTCTGTAGTCACCTGACCTGCTAATGTCTCTCTCTAAAGGACTGAACACCTAAAGGGGTTATTAACACAGGTAAAGGAATATTTGGGGGAATAAACAAGAGCCCCATGTTGTCACACACAAGAAGCTGGTCAAATACAGTAGTATTGCTTTTCAGTGTGGTTTCATTGATCCATAAAACAGCATTCAGGAGAGCTTAATAACACATGTGCTGTTACAGGGGAAGGAAATCCAACTGTGGTATAATGTCATGTTGGGTAATGCATTAGAACTTAGATATGAGGAACCAGTACGCAATATTATTTCAATGAATGCCTGTTTTAATTTGGAGTATATTGCTAATCCACACACATCTGTTTCTGTCATGTGGTAAACCACATAATCCTCATATTACATATTAAATGCTTTCACTAAAAATGATTTCAGAGCTCCAGAGATGGAAAACATCTGAGGATTACTGGGTAATGTTGCTTGACACAAGACTTGTCTAAAATCTGTGCTTTCCTCCTTCCTTGGAGTACGTCATACATGTGTCATACATGTGTCATACATGTGTCACACATGTCCCTGTGAGACAGCTGCTGTGTATCAAGATGGCACCTGCATGTTCTCTGTAGTGTTGGCTGGATGGGGTCTGTCCCTCTGACCCTCCAACATCCAGCCAATCACCAACAGATGGACTGTGTTCTGTGTGTTTGTGTTTGTGTGTGTGTGTGTTTGTGTTTGTGTGTGTGTGTGTGTGTGGGGGAGGATGAAAATGTGTGAGGGAGGGATTCTCATGCTAAATTGTTTATTTGCTCTCAGGCAACTGAAAGTGAACACAAATGATCCATCACTGCAGTGCTCATTACCTTTATAACATTACCATCAAATACAGTAGCTCATTACCTTTATAACATTACCATCAATTACAGTAGCTCATAACCTTTATAACATTACCATCAAATACAGTAGCTCATTACCTTTATAACATTACCATCAAATACAGTAGCTCATAACCTTTATAACATTACCGCCAAATACAGTAGCTCATTACCTTTATAACATTACCATCAATTACAGTAGCTCATAACCTTTATAACATTACCATCAAATACAGTAGCTCATTACCTTTATAACATTACCATCAAATACAGTAGCTCATAACCTTTATAACATTACCACCAAATACAGTAGCTCATTACCTTTATAACATTACCATCAATTACAGTAGCTCATAACCTTTATAACATTACCATCAAATACAGTAGCTCATTACCTTTATAACATTACCATCAAATACAGTAGCTCATAACCTTTATGACATTACCACCAAATACAGTAGCTCATTACCTTTATAACATTACCATCAAATTCAGTAGCTCATTACCTTTATAACATTACCATCAAATACAGTAGCTCATTACCTTTATAACATTACCATCAAATACAGTAGCTAATTACCTTTATAACATTACCACCAAATACAGTAGCTCATTACCTTTATAACATTACCATCAAATACAGTAGCTCATTACCTTTATAACATTACCACCAAATACAGTAGCTTATTACCTTTATAACATTACCATCAAATACAGTAGCTCATTACCTTTATAACATTACCACCAAATACAGTAGCTCATTACCTTTATAACATTACCACCAAATACAGTAGCTCATTACCTTTATAACATTACCATCAAATACAGTAGCTCATTACCTTTATAACATTACCACCAAATACAGTAGCTCATTACCTTTATAACATTACCACCAAATACAGTAGCTCATTACCTTTATAACATTACCATCAAATACAGTAGCTCATTACCACCAAATACAGTAGCTCATTACCTTTATAACATTACCATCAAATACAGTAGCTCATAACCTTTATAACATTACTATCAAATACAGTATCTGTAAGATAAAAGCTGTAGGATAGAAGCGCCTGCTAAATGAAATTTATAAATGTAGGGTTAGGGTTATCTTAATGTCATAACCTTTATGACATTGCTATCAAATAGCTGTGGGTTATAGATTTCTTCAACGTTTTCCAATTTCACCTGCAAAGAGTTTCTGTTGACTCATTTTCTTTCTAGATTTGGTTTGTATGGGCAGAGATCAGACTCAGTAAAGCCAAACACAGACAAAAACACACACATTCAAACCTGTACCAAGTCCATGATCACAACAAGCTGTAACTGGAAGTGTGGCTTCAAGACAAAGCTTCCTGTGATCTGTAATGTCCCTGTAATCCCATTCAGACAATGATTAGGTTAATATGTCAGAACACTACACTGATTGTATATGTTCTCATTAATTCTACTAGCCTAGAACACATCACAGTGTTGTGTGTGTACCTATCCAGATAGAACCAAGAAAAATATTGTATTTCTGTCAACCACCAGTGTGGGAGGAGAGATCACTCATCCTGATGTTTGCTTACACAACAACTGCTCCTGGGTTATGCTCAGAGTAGGCTTGGGTGCAATTACCCCCTCCTAATCATGAATAAATGTGTGTGTGTGTGTGTGTGTGTGTGAGAAAGAGAGACAGAGAGACAGAGAGACAGAGAAGGAGAGAGAGACAGAGAGAGAGAGACAGAGAGAGACAGAGAGACACACACACAGAGAGAGAGAGAGATAGAGAGAAGCAGAGAGAAGCAGAGAGAGACAGAGAGAGAGAGAGACAGAGAGAGAGAGACAGAGAGACACACACAGAGAGAGAGCGAGAGAGGCAGAGACAGAGAGAGAGAGAGACAGACAGAGAGACAGAGAGACACACAGAGAGAGAGAGAGAGAGACAGAGAGACAGAGAGACAGAGAGACAGAGAGACAGAGAGACAGAGAGACACACAGAGAGAGACACACAGAGAGAGACACACAGAGAGACACACAGAGAGAGAGAGAGACAGAGAGAGACAGAGACAGAGAGAGAGAGAGAGAGAGAGAGAGAGAGAGACAGAGAGAGAGACAGAGAGAGACAGAGAGAGAGAGAGAGAGAGAGAGAGAGAGAGAGAGAGAGAAGTGTTATCCTTGTTATCAGATCTCCACTCTCTCTTCTATCTTCAGATTGCAGTTGACATCATTTGTTTAGGGAGTTGGTCTCTGCAAGCTTTGTGTTTGTGTACATCAACAACAAATGTAATCATGAGTTAATGATGTGAAGGGAGGAAGAACACAACTATATTTACAGACATAATTTGATTAATTTAAGCAGGATTTCAGTTCTGCCTCAGTGACCTCTGTCTTCCCACTCACTCTTGGAGGAGCTAGAATCAAACTAACTTAAATCATATCAAACTATTTATAAGTATGGTTGTGCTTTCTCTCTCTTTCCATAATTAACTGACCGGAAACTCTCCCCCACTCTTCTATTTTTGGTTTCTTCCATCCCTCCCAGCTGATCAGCTGATGCCTCTGCTCCCTTCCAGCTACAAGCCAGATGTTCTCAGGCACCAGGCTAACATACAAACAAAGCTACATGCTGCTGGTCTTATTTAATTTCTCCATAACCTTCTGACCTTTAGCCACAACTGTGGAATATATTAATATTTCCCTTTGCTGTGTGCACTCATACTAGCACAAACCTCTAAAACACTGACATAAAAAGTATTTTCTTATGTTAATTAAACATGAAGATGAGTTGATTAACAATCATTTCTAACATGTTATCCATAATACATGTTAAATAAACATGTAGCATGGCAAGATGTGAAGTTGTGCTAGCTTGTATTTTACAAAGCTGAAATAGCCTGATCGATACAGTTTACATTCAGCAGACACTCTTATCCAGAGCGACTTCCAGCAAGTTCAGGGGCGTTCCCACGAGGCAAGTAGGGTGAAGCGCTTTGCCCAAGGACACAACCCCATGTTGGCACCTATCTAAACACAGATAGTTTAATAAGTTCCTCATTCATCGGGTCACAACATAAATTCTCAACATGTACTGTAAACGTTCATTACAACCATGGCACACAGATATCAGACAAATTAACACACCTGCTTTATATTTGGCTGCACATACACACTTCACTAATTATTGATTTATATTTCCTGTGGGGCTCACAAACTGCATTAAAGCCATCTTCTGGACTTAATGACGGCAGTCCAGGAAACATCCAGAACTCGATGTGCCTCGTCTCATTAACACACTAAAGTATTTGGCACCAATGGTTTTTTACACAAATATGATTCATTTCTTCATGTAATTTATGCTTTGCTATAATGACTGCAGCTGCATAACAAGCACAGCATCCGGAGCGCTGCACTGTTCTCTCACTGTAATCTCTGTGAATCAGCAACATGGGCAATGTGGACTAGAGCATCATGGGCACTGCGCACTAGAGCCTCATGGGCACTGTGCACTAGAGCATCATGGGCACTGTGCACTAGAGCATCATGGGCACTGTGCACTAGAGCATCATGGGCACTGTGCACTACAGCATCATGGGCACTGTGCACTACAGCATCATGGGCACTGTGCATTAGAGCATCACGGGCACTGTGCACTAGAGCATCATGGGCACTGTGCACTAGAGCATTATGAGCACTGTGCACTAGAGCATCATGGGCACTGTGCACTAGAGCATCATGGGCACTGTGCACTAGAGCATCATGGGCACTGTGCACTAGAGCATTATGAGCACTGTGCACTAGAGCATCATGGGCACTGTGAACTAGTTGTACTGGGAATACAAATCATGATACACTTGTTCGTTAGTGTGTACATCAGCGACACACAGGATTGTAAACAAGTTGTTTTTGCTGTGGCTAAACTGGCATCAGCAGAGCTACGACCAACATGGGGGTGGGATTTAATTTGAAAAGGATCAAGCACCTGTTAGGTAAATATGTTGACCCTGCTGTGTCAGACAGCAGTCTGCCAGGGAGAGAGGGTTACATGTCCACCTGCTTCAAACTATGACAGTAACTCACCATGGCTCCAGTCTTACACGGAGCTTCTGCAAATAACAAATCTTTTTAATATGAATCTAAGTAGCTCAGTTGTTGGGGACCTGATGTCAGTGCCCCATATTATGGGCAACAATGGTAAAGGTGATGTTGTGCATTTGAAGATGCTGTTGTTTCTTTTTTTAATCCAAATTACTTTAAATAAAAGTTTTAAGTCAATGAGTTTCAAAGCCTATTTGGGTCAGCATAAGGTAGCGTAACTCATTATCTTCTTATGGACCGATAACTTTATCATTTAGCATGGAATTGAGTGTGCTGAATGCTGCATGAGTTAAAGCTAATTACTGAACCACAGTCTTGATGACTAAAGGCTAAAGCTTTAATGGTGCTCAGTAACTCAGTCTGTTTTTCATTATGTCCTGCTCACCAAATACATTTTATATGGGATAACCTGCAGAGTGCATGGAAACATAGCTTGTCTTGATCCTTTGATCCAAATGACCACTTAAAGTGGACCTTCCCCCGAGGGGGCAACGTCTTGAAGTCTCCTGCTTCTAGTTCCTGGGATCAGAGTCAGTATTGACTAACTGCCATAACTGACAAAGAACAGTAGAAAGAAAATAACATGCGAGTCAACATTGGATGTTTGTAGGCAGTCGTGGTTATAATTTAATAGGCAGAATTCCCACCTGTTGCCAGTGTTCTTATATGGACATAAGGATGTTCTTATATGGACATAAGGATGGGACCTGTGAGTTGTTCACTTATCAGGATGTGTGGCAGCAAAGTCTATGTCGTTCTTGAACCGTTTAAATGGATTAATTCATACTTGGCTTTGCACCTCCATCAATGTTTTATTGAGGACATTCTGTGTAGGAGCAGCAGTTGGTCCTCCAGATCTCCACTGTGTCCCTCTGTACAGGATGGTGGGCGTGTCTCTCTGTACGGGAGGTGGGCGTGTCTCTCTGCAGGGCTGTAAAGGATGGTAGGCGTGTCTCTCTCTGGCTCCATCCCTCCTCCTCATATTAACCAGGTGTTCTGCTGCGGAGCTGCTTTCCTTAAAATTTTCTGCGTCCTCGGCGCTCAATATCGTGACTTCTACGCCGTGAGAGGAGTAAAGGACAGCAAAGGACAGCAATGCTCTCCTAAAGCCATGTTCCCTGTAAGGTATACTGATCTTTGAGGAGAACCTTCCCTGACCTGGACTCATGGCTCGGCGCTCCGCACAATAGACCTCCAGAGAGGGACTGTGCTCATAGACTCTGCTGCGGTCTGTGTCTCCTTCCAAAGAAAGAGTCTTTACTGTCGGTAGACCAGAACTGTCCCCTCCACTCAGATGGCTGGACACGAGTGGAAAGACTGGTTCGAGCGGGAGGAAATGATCGGACAGATCAGCGATATTCGAGTGCAAAACCTGCAAGGTATGTAGAGGGAGCCCTGGGGTGCTCCTTTGTTACTGTTAACCCGGGTTATAATGTAGAGCTGGACACTGGTGTCCCCCTGTGTTAACCCGGGTTATTATGCAGCACTAACCTACCCTATGTTAGTAACCAGATATAAGTGTTGCTTTGCAGCTTACTGGACACTAAGTGACCAGGTTTCAGTTTAGATAGAATGATCATAGTAGAAAGCAGAGTGTTGGTGCACGGAGAGTTGAGGTTCATCACAACTTCTGGATCTTTTTGTATTTATAATGTAGTCTAATCCAAGCAAGCGACATGCTTATTAAATCAACCTCTGATTTCTGCCACAGTGTTGCACATTGTTCGGATGATGCAAAATACACAATTCAAGAAAGCCACAAGACAAAGCAAACGAATGAGAAATCAAATCTTATGTTGCAAGAGGGAACAAGTCAGAACTCTGATGTGGGACCGTTGTGGAAGAAATTAGATTTCAGACTTTTATAGGGCACAAGAATGTAAACATAGATAGTGACAGTCAGGCGGTAATGACGTTACAACAGTATTCAGAGAAGGTGTGTTCAGTAGTGATTAATATACGTACGCAGGAAATCTAATTTCTTCCACACCGTCCAGCTGCATTCACAACTTCATCCTCTTTCTAAAGGCCACTAACACCTGTTGTGCAGCTTCTGATTGTAGTTCTTAGTCACCAGCAGTGGATGTATGTAGCCTACATAGCAAGCAAGCAATAATTAAACAGTTCAGTGGCGATAATGTGTTTACTGACTGGAGGGAGAATAAGGGAGACTCAGGTGCTGCATCCCAGCATTGCCATTGGCTGATCAGTGTACAGCCATACAGGCTACCTAACCTCAACCGTGACCCATGCAAGCCTTTTATTCTGTTATTCTTTTACCTCTGTTTAAACAGACCTGGGGTTAAACAGACCTGGTTTAAACAGACCTGGTTTAAGCAGACCTGGTTTAAACAGACCTGGTTTAAACAGACCTGGGGTTAAACAGACCTGGTTTAAACAGACCTGGTTTAAGCAGACCTGGTTTAAACAGACCTGGTTTAAACAGACCTGGGGTTAAACAGACCTGGTTTAAACAGACCTGGTTTAAACAGACCTGGTTTAAACAGACCTGGTTTAAACAGACCTGGTTTAAACAGACCTGGTTTAAGCAGACCTGGTTTAAACAGACCAGGGTTGGAACAGTTTGCATATTGATACTGTTACAATATGTTTGCAGCTGTGCTACTTGGTTGTAGACGCAGAACCTTCCTTCTGTGTATGAGGGGTAGAGATTCTGCACCCCAAGGGACGACCCAAATCCATCCGTGCCACTTCCCTGTGATACATTCACAAGAACAGCACGCTGCAGTAGAAGAGATTCATATCCGGCCACTTGTTTTATAGTCAGTTGGAAGGAGATGAGCTTCCTGGCTGCAGAGTTCTGCTCTCTCTCTCCATGACACCCACGGATGTGACACTTCCATCCGAGGCTCAAACAGGCTGTGATTTGCATGGTGTTAGATGGAGAAACCAGTGCGCTAAAACAATGGCCTGCAGTCTCTTATGTAACACTCTCCCATCAGAGAGGAGGAAAGCATGGGAGGGCGAGACCCACTGCTTCACAGCGCTGGAGAGATGTTCCCACACACATCACACACACATCAAACACGCACGCCCGCAAGCACAACATCACACACAAACCCTCCACACACACACACACACACACACAGACACACACCCACGCTCCCTAAGAGACTCCCTGGTAGGGCTCCCTGCCTCTCACTGAGCTGGTGGGAAGTTAGTGCTGTTCTGACCTGGGCAGAAGCATCTTTAGTTATTCAACAGTCTGCAGCTCATTGCCAACATCCTCAGATAGCAGATCTTAACATCTGTGTGTTTTATATAACCAGAGCTACTAGTAACGAACAGTTCAAGTAATGAACTTGGTAAGATTGTTCAGATGATGTCATCCATAACTCATTAGATGTGTTGCTTTTCTTTACCCACATTACTTAACTAGTTGTAAAACACACATACGCCCTTTTTATTTCAAACAATTGAGTAGAAATTAAGTTACATTTACAGATTTGTAATGGGCACATTAGGAGCTGTTATTGTTGCATTACTGCAGTGAAGATATGACCAAAGGCAAATGGAGAATACAAGATGATCTCAGCGAAATGAATGATTTATGAAGAGTTGATCAATACCGGGCATTCTGACTGAGCAGAGATCATGTTGTAGTTTACAGTCCCTCAGAAGGATCAGGTCTAGTTTCACTTGCACACTATGCGCTCCAAACTGCCCAGTCAGCCTGTCAGAGCGACGTGGCGTCACTGCTTAGGACAGAGACGATCCCAGAGCTGACAGCTAGAGCGTCTACCTGGAGGGGCTGCACATCTGGGGAAGGGTTCTAAAAAAGAACTGCACAGCACTAAATCCACTACGGAAAAAAGTTCAAACAAGCTTTAAGCCAGAGTGAAATCCTCCACTGCTGTGCACTTGACTTCTTAAACAGAGAGAAAGAAAGAGAGAGACAAAGAGAGACGAGGGTTAAAGTGTCTCCTCACCCAAGTAACAGGATGGAATTTCTGTTTGGCCACAGAGAAAGTGGCTTAACCCCTCACACTGTTTGAATGTGCTGTGCCTCTCTACACACACACTACACACACACTACACACACACTACACACACACACACACCCTCTTCACACACTCATGCAGTCCCTTCTAACACTCACTCGCAACCCACATCATCCCTCCATACTTCACATTGAGGCAATCCAGCTGCAAAATGACTCCAGACCAGGGCTTCCTGTGGATTCTGTGGTTATGAGTTTGGAGGTGGAAGGCAGAAGAACGATGCCTGCCTCTCTTTCACTCTGTTCTTTGTTTTGGTTTTATTTCAGCCCCCCCTAAATCCTACCACAACCCTTGAAAACCAGTTTTTCTATAAAACCAGACGTAATGTTACTACTTTTATTAACCCCCTGGGACATTGTGTTATTGATGAGAAACTAGATATGACTGAAACACTATTGTAACCCTTAACTATAAGCAATATCAGAACGCTCAAACAAACTTAGATGATGTCAGACTATTACCTCTTCATAGATCAATCGTATACTTGAATTGCTAAGAAGGAAAATATTTTTGTAGGAGGTGTGCTGAAATTAGCATCGGTCTGTTATTGTACTAGTCTGTTTCGACTCAGTTAAACAGTTTTCAAACCTTCATAAAATATTCATTTGATTTGCGAAGCCTCTCTGGGTCAATCTTCTCTTCCTCTCTTCCGCACACTTCCCAATCTACTCACAAAATGAAGAAGCAAGGTCACTCGAACACTTTCTATTTTACACCATTTGAAGAAAGAGAGAAAACAAGTTTGATTTCCTCTGGTTTTTCCAGGTTTTTCTTCCCTGTTGTGGATCAAGGAGAATTGAATGAGCCTGTAGATGAAGCACCTTAGAGTCTATATTTAGTGCATGAAACATGTTCTCAGAGGACCATGCATAAGTGCTCCTTAAAGTGTGTGTGTGTGTGTGTGTGTGTGTGTGTGGAAGAGAGGGATAGATGAGGAGATCCACAAGACTCTGCAGAAGAATGAACATGTGAGCCACAGTTACTGTACCAGGCAACATGTAGACTAGATGATGAGAGCAGTCTGCTGCACTTCCAGTTTCAGTAAGAGGGTGTGATGCAGTAAATAGTTAACAAGGTGTCCAGGAATATCCTGTAAAAGCTCAGTTATCTGAATGGGAGCGTTATATAACGGTGGATGTGGACACATGAACGATCATTATAATAGTGGAATCTTGTCAGAGGACCATATAAATCTGTCTTAATGGCTTCAGTCAAAACATGTACAGCAGACCTCAAACTAGACTAATTCCATATAAGGTGTCTGATGTCAATGTCCCTGATGTGGTTTGAGATGTGACTCCCACCCCTACACTGAACAGGTGTTCATTACCATGCACCTTCATCTGAACCAGGTACTGTTTGTCCTGTTGCTCCTCTCGTATCCACCCACACTCCACTCATGACATCTGATAGTGTGTGTGTGTGTGTGTGTGTGTGTATCCATTATGGTGCAGAAGCCATCTTTGCCCACTCAGCAGCACTTTATATGTACTTGGAAAATGATGAAAAGGAGTGAGTAATGAGAAACACTTAAAACTTTTATTTTTCGCTAAAAGAATGACCATTTTCTCCCACTCTCTAAAAATACCACTGTTCTTTTGTCCAAAGGTCAACAGTTATATTGCTGGATAAACCAGCACAAAGTCGTTGGCATTATCATGTGGTGAAGTCATTCTTTGTCTGAGGTCTATAACTGGACTGAGGCAAGAAGAAAAAGCAACTTTTATTAGTTGCAGGTGTCTTTCTTCTGCTTGCCTGAATGTCCAGCAGACTTCAGATAGAGCTGAATAAAGTTACTCCCCTAAGGGAACACAGTTGATATTTAACTTTGTTTTACTTGGAGATCTTGTTTTATGAATAGCAACTCCAATGTTTGGTCGGCATGCTGAGTATTCAGTGAGCAGGTATGAGTTGAGGTTGGAGGAGCGCTTATGATTCACCTGACTCATGATTCATGACAAAACCTGATCTCAATTCCATACTGTCCTTCCAGACCTATATTCTCTTTTAAACTCTACATTTTATACTTTTTTTGTGTTTTGTAATGTTTGATAGCTCATGTTTTTGTAGGTCCTGTATTCATAGAATCATAAATGTTCTCCCAAAATCGAAAGGATTGACTGTGACCCTTCAGGAAATCCTGTTCTGTTTCATCAGTGTCTCAGCCTGTTCAGTGATCAGTCTTGTTTGGATATTTCATCTCTTTGGAATGTGGAGGCAGAAGGAAGATAAAAGAGATTTTTATATTTGTTCTTTGAACAACTTCAAGCTGTTTTTCAAGATGTGTTTCTCAGTCTGCATCTTAGACAGGATCAGAGATCAGTCAAACTTTGTTCAGCTGCATCTTAGACCAGATCAGAGATCAGTCAAACTTTGTTCAGCTGCATCTTAGACCAGATCAGAGATCAGTCAAACTTTGTTCAGATTCACACTTCTGCAGGCTGTGGATGTGCTTGGAACTGGCAAGAATATGTTCAGTATGTCTGACGTAAAGGTTTTGTTCTCCAAAAATGACAAGAAGACAGACCTGTTTTCCTGAACCATCTTGCTTGCTTGCTTCGTGCAACTCACAGCACGAAGCCATACTGAGATGTCTGGATAGGATTTGATGCAAAAATCTTTCTATTATTTGTTTATGGAAATTCTGTTTGTGTACTTTGGTTTCACATTATTGTGTTGCTGTGGGTCACTCAGCTTTGATCAGCTGTTGTAAAACACTCAACACATTACTGGCTTTAGAACAGCTCCTGCTGCATAATCTGAACTTTAGAACAATACATTAGTGGTGGAATGGAAATTGAATTTCTGAGAATGTCACACCTGCAGGGTTGTGGGCGGGTCCCAAACTTAGACTTTGTGTGTAAATGTGTGTAAACACCACACAATGGATTCTCTTCAAGTTCAAGATTAGATTATTAAATAGCAGTTTGTTTTGGTTTAAGATCTCTAAAAACACAGTGGAAACAACTCAGTAAACAGTAGCTATTAAACATGTTACTACCTCCTCTTTAACCCTAACCCTAACCCAATCAGGCCCTCTGCCCAGTTAAGGAACACTTCAGTTTGAAGATGCATTAATGCACCTTTACCTGTCCAGTTTAATGATGGATGCTTACTGGACTAAAGGAAATAAACAAGCACTTAAGGAGTCCAGTGACTAGATTATTGGTGAGGACTTGGTGCCTCACTTCCTCTGCAGGCCTCCTTCATCTTCAGAGAGTTTCAGTCTGAAACAGACCAGCAGCTATGATGGACGACATCAAGACTGGATGACCTGAGGTTTCAGGTTGACCAGGTCATTCTGCACAGTGTTTTCAGCTGCTGAGTGCTTCTCTATCCTCTGGAAAGGTTTGGGAAAACTGTTGGTATATTGGGAGCCACTTTGAGTATTTCCTCTTATGGTATCTGAGTCACTACTGTAGGAGGCAGTAAAATGGTCCAGATTAGATCTGCTTGTCTGTTTGTGTTAAGAGATATAGAACTGACCTCATGTCACTTTGTTTTTGCACATGAATTAGATCCGAGTGAACCTCAATGCTTATCAGAGGGAAGGAATGACCTCATCTTGATATTGATCCATGTGTTAGTAGTTTGTGCTAATCAGATAACATGTCTAGCTCTAAACTATTGGTGAGATTTAGCCACCTGCTACTTTCACTCTGTAATAGGATCAGTACTTTGACCTGATTAGTATTTGGCCAGTTTGAAAACAAGTGTTTCAGAAGTAAACTTCCTGACGAACCGCTACAAATTCCCTCTCATTTAGATGTGAAGGCAAAACAATTAAATGAGGGATGTTTGCGGTTCAATGTAGGCTAGATATTCATGGACTGAATAATTTTATGTTGAGCAACCATGATTAATGCAGATTTATGTTTCAAACGAAACACATTGAAATGTGTTCGTTTTTTTCCTCCTTATAAACAACTAAACAAATCTTGGTGTCGAAAAAAGCACAGCAGGTTTTTACACAGAATAATTTTTTAATGAATTACACAAATCTTGCATACATTATTGATGAACAGTCTAGAAGAGCTCTCTTGTTATGTGGTTATTAGCTTGATTGTCTGACCCTATGGAGAATCCTGTACACTTAGTATGTAGGCCAATGATTTTTTAGCAGCTTATGTAAACATTCTTCATCAAACAGCCCCTCACCCTACTCTGTTTGTCTTAGACGGTGTGTGAGGTATTTTCATTGACATAATGTATTGTTTCCATAGCAACCTGCTGGGAATATCCACTTTGTTTCCAATTATGCTCCTGCTGGGAAATGAAACCTGCACCTCTTTGACTAAACCTAAACATGTGTTGAATTAGAGCCAGTCAGTCTTTACATTAGAGGAGGGGCAGAGCAGATGGAGAACATTTCCTATTAACTGCAGATTTGTCGTCCTTTCTGCAGCATCTTTAGGTAAGCAGGTTTCATGGAGGTTGTATTAATATTTCAATGAAGGCTTTTCTTTGTTATTGTTCTTCTGTGGTGTTGCAGTCAAAGAATGCTCGCTCACATATACACACCCAAACACAAGTCAGAAAAAGAAGATGACATTACAAAGATGAACAGCTCTACAAAGGCTACAGTCAAAGTAGAGAGCGGCACAGTTTCTCCAGCATGAAGCCGCTTCTGAGGAGATGAACCATCACGCTCCCTGTCTCATCTCAGCAACTTTCAAAGTCTTTCTGGTCTTCAACAGTATTGAACATGTTCTGTTGAGGCCGTCTTACTTGCACACTACTGTGTTCCACTTAGAACCTTCTAAGCTGAGGCTTTTATTCACACAGTGGTTGACTGCGTTCTGAAATCCGTCACTTGTCTTTTTAAGGGAAAGGATTTTCTTGTAGACGTAGTGTGGGATTGGTTCTGCACTGGCACGAGATGAGCAACTGTTACACATGTAGTGTTTGTAGATCAATGTTCAGGACCAGTGCCATGCTAATTAAATGCTAATTATGTTTGCTGTGCTCCACCATGACACTCCAGACCATGTTTGACTGTCTGTTGTGTTTGAAAACCAGCATGTATGTCCCTGTGAAAAGGTTTCCTGGATGTCTCTATCGACTGGGAAGGTGTTTGCATAGTAAACAAATAGTGACATGTGGAATGTGGCTAAGGTCTTAGTCCTTCTGGAAGTGTAATTCTTGTTATCAACTTTGGAAATGTTGCGAAACAGTGTCAACATTGTGTTAAATATGCCTGGGAGCATGATAGGATAAGTTCCTGGTCTTTATTACTGTAAACTCCACATAGATAAGCGATGATGTCATGGCTCTGTCTCTACCTGCATGTCAGTGTGTCAGGATGCTGATAGGCCAGTGTGCCGTGTCTCTGAAGACATTGTGTTCACACAAGCTTCCAACATCACAGTGGAACCTATGATATTGTCATGATTACCTAGCCTTGCTCCCTCAGTAAGAATGATACATTCCAGCCAGGTGACCTCTCCCCCCCCCAGATGACCTGAGTAATGGAAGCTGCCATGTTTTCAACTGAACTTTCGAGAAAATAAAAAGCTCCTCTAATCTGAACCATGGGCTCATTTTCATAAGTGAAGTTTGGAGATGAGTGACCAGGTTAGTAACACCTGAGCTTGGCATCTTTCTACAGTATTGAGAAGATCATACTTTTTTTCTTGTAGCCATGTTCTGCTCAGTGTCTGTAGTACTGATGCATACTGCCAGCCATGATGCTGGGCTGTTCTTCAGTGTACAGGCATGTTAAACACTCTCACACACGCTAGTGAGAGGAACACCAATCCATGTTACTCCGTCCTGGACAGTTTAGAAATCTGTCCCGCTTGATAGATGGCATTTGTGGCAACCTTATTTGCCCCTGACACTCTGTCACCTCTGAGCATGTTATCATTCTCAGCTTGTGTGTTATGTTTGTTTTTAATGTAACACATTTTCTCACACTGTTGAGTGAAACATAACCTGCTGAGCAGGACTGGAGGGCAGATCTGCTGTCTGAACTCAGCTGTACTGAAGGGAGGAGAGTTGGAGAACAAGGAGGAAGATCTGCTACTTTACTGTTTCTAGAAGAGTACAGAGACTGAGTCTCTGTTTCAGTAATGTTCTCACTTGTTCTCCTTCCATCTCTCTCTGTCTCTCTCTCTCTCTCTCTCCCCCCCTTTCTCTCTCTCTCTCCCCCCCTTTCTCTCTCTCTCCCTCTCTCGCTCCCTCTCTCTCTCTCCCTCTCTCTCTCCCCCTCTCTCTCCCCCTCTCTCTCTCTCCCTCTCTCTCTCCCCCTCTCTCTCTCTCTCCCTCTCTCTCTCTCTCTCTCTGCTTGTCTCCCTCTGTCACAGCTGAGTGCTTAAAGCTGTCACCCAGGCCCCTGTCAGAGGCCCCTGTCCAGGCCGGCCCCTGCATGGCTTTGTGTCCCCAGGCTGAGAGAACTGAGAAACAGGCCCCTCATTAAAGAGATTGGCCTACACACACAGAGAGACACACTAGAGCACCTCATGCCTGTGTGTGTGTGTGCGCGCGTGTGTGTGTGCACACCAACATTCTTACACAGTCTGATACTTTTCTTACAGATGTATCTGTGCAGAAACCTTTCAGTTTCTCTGTTATCTGTCTCCTGCTCTTTCTCTGTTGGTCTCTCATTCACACTCACACACACACACACACACACTCTCTCACACACACACACACACACACACACACACTCTCTCTCACACACACACACACACACACACACACACACTGCAGTAAAATCCTGCCCCTGCGTTGCTAAATAACTTTAGTAAGGGTGAAGATAATCCCTGAAGAGTAAGAGACAGAGGCTGCTTGTTAATGAGGAGTTCCCATTATGATTCTGTTATGCACCCTACTGTGCTTTCAGAGAGGAAATGCCTGTCAAATATTCTAGACTGGGAGGAGGAGTCATGTGGCTCAGCGATTAAGGCATTGGACTAGTGATTGGAAGGATGTGAGTTCGATTCCTGGCTGTGGCAACATGAATAAAATAAATGACTACATGTAAATGAACATTTCTTTTTCCTCCTCCTTCAGTTTCTTATCAGATAATGTATTGTTATCAGGAGAGATTGTATTAGATGTAGATGTATTGT
The DNA here is from genome assembly GCA_030340685.1 of Protosalanx chinensis. NCBI lineage: Eukaryota > Metazoa > Chordata > Actinopteri > Osmeriformes > Salangidae > Protosalanx > Protosalanx chinensis. The sequence goes on from CM059324.1 coordinate 329,503, forward strand.
TAGACAGTAGAAAAACTGTTACACCAACCACCACCAACAGCCACAGCAAACAAAGCAATTAGTTAGCAAGTTTAAGAAAGCACATACAGTATGTGAATTAAAACTCTCTGTAACCCTGAACACCGCCCACAGGATCTTGTCATCACTCTTCACAACCATTAGGATTTTCCAGGTACATCATCCAAAAGTTTTAATTTGTTTGAAATATCAATCCCTTATGTGGCTCGAAACCCTCCATCCATAACAGAGAAACACTTCTGTGGCTAGAAGGCGTTTGGCATTTTTATTAATCATGAGGTCACTGCACCCCCCCCCCCCCACCTCAGTCCACTAAAGTGTGCGTTCTTATGAATGTGTACCATTGTGAATTCTGCTGATTTATAGTCTATATGTGGCTTCTTGCCTCGAGGTCCTAATTCTGGAAGGTTGCTGTTGGTAATATGTCCCTGAGTTTGGACAGCAGTTCGGTTTCCAGCAAATGGCTAACGTTTGGCACAACAGACTTTCGGAAAATATCAAATCTATACACATTTTGTTGCTTTTCAGTTTCTACTGCCAGCCTTTGTTCATAAATGGGTCATAAACTTGTCCCAAAGATCATTTTGTGAATGAATTATAAATTTCCCCAAGCCCCTTTCTGTCTCACTAGTTCCCCCTCCCCCCTCTTTTGTAGGCTGAAATAATATATCTACATATCTGTTCGGTGTTGACAGTGTGCTTGTCATGTGCAATTATAAACAGATAACGGTAATGACAACGGTCACGGTTTCCATGGTTCCATGGTCCACTGCTGCCATGGCTACCTAGCTGTCACTTCAGCAGCCTAGGTCAGAGGAAGATTGGATTCTTTGGTCTTTATCCTGGTTGATTCCTGAGATATGTGGACAGATTTATCTTCCTCCTTCTCCATGGATGTGTGTTGTTCTGGATCAACACACTGTAACTCCTCAGTGCAGTGCAGCTGATCACATGACATGGCTGCAGCTGGAAATAGAAGAAAAGGCAGATTTATGATGAACCAATACTGATGTTTACTGTTGACTCTCTCTCGCTCTTTATTTCTCTCAGCCCACATGTTGTATTCCAGACTCACAGTAAAGACCTACAGGATCTTAATGCATGTCTTCTTTTGTTTTACAGTGGAAAGAGAAGTTGTCCAGAAAAGAACCTTCACACGATGGATGAATCTGCATTTGGAAAAAGTAGGTCTGAAACACAAGCACCCCAGCACAGTATGTCTGGGTATCCAGCTGCTGTTGGCATGACAGTGATCAGTCCCTAAGAACCCTCCCCCACCCCCCAACACACACCCTTCAAGCCCTGGACATCCTCCCCCACCCCCCAACACACAGCCTTCAAGCCCTGGACATCCTCCCCCACCCCCCAACACACAGCCTTCAAGCCCTGGACATCCTCCCCCAACACACACCCTTTAAGCCCTGGACATCCTCCCCCACCCCCCAACACACATCCTTCAAGCCCTGGACACTGCATAACCCAAACCACTGCTTCACTTTCACCTGCTCATCCAGGTCTGCTGGTGATTATGGACCAACACAATGGAGCACAAACAGGAGAGGCAGACTGTCCCTGTTATGAATTATAGATGGTTTTTGTGGAACAGTTGTAATGCTCTGCATTAAAGTTTCATTTCAGTATAAATGCTCATCTGAGTGTATAGATTCAGTTGATCTGACCTGCTGATGAATCTCAGTGTGTTACTAAGCAGGTGGTTCTGTAAATAGTGGGACTGAATACTCCCCCTTGTGTGTGCAGTGGACGTTGGAGAGATTTGGTGGAGTTCTGTTCAGAATGACTCTGCTATTGCTTTCCTATAGAAATGTACTTAGAGCTAGACGTGTGTTAAAAACATCCCCCCCTCTCTGTTTTATTTAGGAATGCTTCTTACCATCACACATCCTAACTTTCCTACTTTTAGCCTCTGTCAGACACATTTCATCAAGGACATCATCAAGGACGACCGTCTCTCAACCAGAATACATCCTGTCATACATCAGACACGCATAATTCATGTATTTTTGCTTGACCCCCCCCCCCCCCCCCCCCCCCCCCCCCCCCCCCCTCTCACACGCACAGCTTTGCATCACTTATTTAACGAGTTTAACCACTCTAGACTTGCATCATTGTTTGCGTTGGCATGGCTGTTGCCTGGCTGTAATGTTTCAGGACAGAGACGATACCAGCCTATAGTCTGAGAGAAAAACACTACTTGGAATACAAGTGCTGAAGCTTTTGTTTTTCTTTCACAATGAGGCCTCTCTCCCTCTTCTGCTACTCACTGCCTGGCTGGACTTCAGATCACTGTCCCACTAATTGACAATCCAACATTTGTCTTCTTGGTTGCTTTGGAAAGTGCTTGTCAATTGTTCTTACCAGTGAACCATTCAGAGTAGGTTGACGCATGAATTAATCATTCGTTTTATAATAATGAAGTAATCTCTGTTTTGACTGGCTGCTCGTTATGTTAATTAGAACCACTTTTTGTTGTCAGTACAACAACAGCAGATATAACTTGTTAATAACATCATCCAGTACCATGTTTCACTTGTGTAATAACTTTTAACCAAACAGTAATGAAGTTTAACTACATAGCAGTCACATTCCATATAACAACAATGCTATTACTCTTACTGCTGTTTAGTTACATGACAATTAATGTAACCATAAGGTAAAGTACTGTCCTGTAACTTGTTTTGGAGAATTCAGATGGTTGGTGTTAAGTCATGTTGTTTTCTGTAGTGTGACCCTCCCATGGAGGTCCAAGATCTGTTCCGGGACATTCAGGACGGTCGGATCCTCATGGCTCTGTTAGAGGAACTGTCTGGATGCAAGCTGGTGAGATTAATGAGACCATTTGGAAATTACATTCTACGTGTCGATGAGTCAATGACTATTAATAACTTTGTGAACTTTCTAATTTTCAAGCTCCATGGTTTCAAGAAGTCCTCTCATCGTATTTTCAGACTCAACAACATAGCGAAGGTCCTCACTTTTCTGGAGGAAAGAAATGTGAGTAAAATTCTAATTGGATTAGGTTTTTTACCATCGTAATGGATGATTGATATCATTTTTAATCTGGTTTTGTTTCCCTACACAGGTGAAGCTAGTCAGTATCGATGCTGCGGATGTTGCTGATGGAAACGCATCCATAGTTCTTGGACTCATCTGGAATATTATTCTCTTTTTCCAGGTAAACTCTCTGTCTTTCTGTCTCTTTCTGTTCTGTTCGACCGCCCATCTCCTGCACACCATTTATTTAATATTTCTTGCTCCATAAAGCTCCATCTCTAATTCTTTCTAATTCAAGTTTTCCCCTCCTTCCCTTACTACCTCTCTCTCTCTCTCTCTCTCTCTCTCTCTCTCTCTCTCTCTCTCTCTCTCTAAGTCTCTCTTCCTTTCCTCTGAGAAATTATATAATCTCTTGCCTATTTCATTGCTTCCTGTGCAATTTCCATTCCTATGGTTCAGTACTGAGTCTGTCACTAACAGAACAGGTCGACCCATACTGCTTAAGGTACAGCCCACAACCCTGGAAAATCACCACAAGGAAATCATTACCGCTCAGTGCACACACCCACACACACACCCACACACCCCCACACACACACAGCTCTGCTCCCTCCGGTGTTCCACAGCATTAATCCCCCCCACCGTCTTTCCTGTGTCCAACCCCCTTCTCTCCAGATCAAAGAGCTGACAGGGAATATTAAGAGCCAGTTCCCCTCCTCCTCCAGCCTGTCCTCCATCCCCACCAGCTCAGACTCAGACTCCTCCCACTCCAGCACGCCCTCTGACCAGAGGCGCACCTCCGTTGCCATGCGGGATCATGGGAAAGCCATCAAAACCCTCCTGCACTGGGTCCAGAGGAGGACCAGGAAGTGAGTGTTTGATTGGACAGAGATGGTGTCTGTAGTCAGTAAAGAGTCACATCTGAAATTGAAGTATGATGTATCTATGTTTGGAGTGCACAGGCTGCATATATTCTCATTCCTTTTGTATACACTGGTAATATTACACTGGTGTGTTACTGCACCACAAACATGAAGTCTGACAGGTTTGCTGAGTTCAGTGCCTTTTATACAGCATCCATACATTCTATAGTCTAAGACAACACTGTTTATACCAGGTATGGCGTGGCAGTGCAGGACTTTGGGAAGAGCTGGACCAGTGGCCTGGCTTTCCTGGCTGTCATCAAGTCCATTGATCCCAGCCTGGTGGACATGAGAAGATCCCTCCTGAGGACGGCCAAGGAGAATCTGGAGGAAGCTTTCAGGACTGCCCACTACAGCCTGGGTATCCCACGCCTGCTGGAACCTGAAGGTACTGCAGCTGTACTCACCAAACTCTACCATGGTGGCACTTGGATTAGCTCAGCATCAGTCCATGACATGGGGCGGATTGAACATATGTATGTTGTTTAACCCTTGAACACGTCTGATGTCCTCAGATGTAACGATCAACCCTCCAGATGAGCAGTCCATCATGACTTACGTGTCCCAGTTCCTGGAGCACTTCCCTGGGATAGAGGAGGTAGGGATTTTCTTTTCTTTTTCAATTGGGGGCTGGATTCATCAAGGAGTGGATGGTATATTATTGAATTGTGGTTGTGATATGTCATAGACACTTTGGTCCCTATTTACACCATCTGAAATGCAAGTGTCAAGCGTGGAACACAAGTAGCTTTGTGGACGGCACTCAGGTGCTGTTGCTATTATGCTGGAGGGATAAATTACTATTGTGCTCGTTGCAAAGCTAAAGTGAGTTGGTCTAAAGAAGCTTCTCTCAGCTCTCTCTTTCTCTTCTCAGCCTCAGGACATATCTGCGGTGATTGAAAGAAGTGTGTCCATGGGCAGACTGAGTTCTCGAAGCAGTGACTATGAGCTGATGATGAACGGTGTGCACCGGAGTCGGAGGCGAGATCGACCGTACGTGGTACGCAAGGACTGGGTCCAGCCACCGCCAAAGATCTTCGTCTCAACTGTGTCTGACGACAAGGAGGCCATGTCACCAACCTCCCCGACCAGTCTTTCCTGGGCCAGTGAAGATTTGTCAGGACAGTCCACTGTCAGCCCCAGTGGAACTCCCCAGGACGAAGGCAGGGAGGTCTTCACCATCTCTACTTCAAACTCCCCACAGCCATCCTATGTTGACTCTGTTAGCAGTTATTCAGCTGCAGAGTCTGTCATCTGGGATTCTGCCATCGGCTCCCCAGACTCCTGGGCCGAGAGCGAGGCAGCGACACCAGACAGGTTTGGAGAGAGCGGCAGAGAGGGATCACCCTCTGACAGCAGCATGGATACCAACATGCCTCCCTCATCGCCTGAGGGGGGCGCTCTTGAGGGGCAGCTGCTGCCTTTGGATCCAGGGAAACCCCAGGATGAGCAATCAATACCAGACCTGTTTATTGATGAAGGAATCTACTCACTCAGCTCATTAGATAGCACACTGGAACGAAGAAACTCAGAGAAACAGGAGGAGAAGCAGAATAAGCAGGAAGATGTATCCAGCTATATCCTGGACCTGAATGGGACTTCTGAGCATGTGACTGATCAGAAAGAATCATCTAACAAAACTCAGAGAGACACCAAACAAAAGGACATGAACACAGGTCAGAGTAACGTACCACCCAGTCAGAGAGAAACATCTTTAGAATTATCCAGTATTCCACAACAGACTGAACCTGTGTATCCTAGCCAGTCATCACACAGCCTGGATCGAGTGAACCCTGACCCCTTTGAGCCAATTGAAGAAGTAGGAAGTGTTGAGGAGGGGATGGAGAAGGAACGTTCAAAAGAAATGATGGAACTTTCTAGAGAAGCACCAGAAGGTCACGTCGAAAAGAGGTTTGGTGAAAGCTTCGATCCAAACAAGATGACCGGTGAAGTTGAGGTGGAAAATGTAAGTTTGACCAAACACAGAAAAGCCTCAGAGCGAGAAAGTGAAGAGAAACTGTTAAAGGATGTTGGAGATGAAAGGCAAGATGAAGTTACTAAAGGAGCTGAAACACAAAATGGTCACATAGCAAAACCACAGGAACATGTTAGCTCTGAGTTGAATGACACCATAGAACAGATCCAGCCCAGCCAAGCAGGACCTGAAGAAGGAGGTTTGGACTCTGAGGAGAAGCACACTGATCAAACAGACACTCCCATGTCTGCACTAGATGCAGTCGATCCTCAATCCTCAACAAGTGATTCACCAGAGTGCAGTGTGGAGAGAGGTGAGAAGGCTGGAGATGAAGACCCAGGAGAAACTAGATCATCTGGAAGTCACCTCATTAACATGAATGCTGATACCCCTGATGGCTTCAGGCCTACTGACGCAAGCGGTAATGAGCCAAACTCTGCAAAAATACCTGATGAAGTACCTGAGAGTGACACCTGTAGACATGTAGAAAGAAGACATGATGATTCCATAGAACCCACTGATTCTATTGTTTCTACTGTGATTCAGTCCACAGACAACACAATAGAAACAGAGGTGAACCATCTCCACAACGTAGAGGTGTCAGATATAGACCCTGCTTGTGACAACCCTGTCACAGAAGTAGACCAACATGAAGAGTCCCACACTCACAATACCACACACTCTCTCAGCCCTCCTGCTCAGCGTGACGAGGTGAAAGAGGCACAGAGGGATGTTGCAGGCCCCTCTAATGGGGATCAAGGAGGAGATGAAGCTATTTCAGATAAACAGAACATAAACAAAATAGTAGACACAGACCACAATGAATCCAGGCTTGTGGAACTGGCAAATGACACTGAAGTGACAAAAATAGAAGAGAAGTCTGTGAGTGAGTCAACTGTGTTATTCTATGCAGAGTTAGATAGGAGTTCTTCTCTAGAAGAGGCTTTGGACCCAATGGATTTGTTTTACCCGTATAAAGAAGAAGCCATGTTGCCAGAGCAGCCTGAGCAGGAGGAGAGTATGTTGTCTTCCTGCCTCAATATGTCTGCTCTACAGCCTGCCCCAGCCTCAGAACTACAGCCTGCCCCAGCCTCAGAACTACAGCCTGCCCCAGCCTCAGAACTACAGCCTGCCCCAGCCTCAGAACTACAGCCTGCCCCAGCCTCAGAACTACAGCCTGCCCCAGCCTCAGAACTACAGCCTGCCCCAGCCTCAGAACTACAGCCTGCCCCAGCCTCAGAACTACAGCCTGCCCCAGCCTCAGAACTACAGCCTGCCCCAGCCTCAGAACTACAGCCTGCCCCAGCCTCAGAACTACAGCCTGCCCCAGCCTCAGAACTACAGCCTGCCCCAGCCTCAGAACTACAGCCTGCCCCAGCCTCAGAACTACAGCCTGCCCCAGCCTCAGAACTACAGCCTGCCCCAGCCTCAGAACTACAGCCTGCCCCAGCCTCAGAACTACAGCCTGCCCCAGCCTCAGAACTACAGCCTGCCCCAGCCTCAGAACTACTGAACAACCATCGTCTGCAGGAGACAAACACCCCCAGTGAGACAGAATCACACTCATCCGACCCACTGGGTGATGACGTAAAAACTGGAGATGACTCAACTAGCCAAGAGGACAGGATGATGCAGGGACAGAAGCAGGTAATCTAGTGTTTAGAGGAAACAATGAAAACATCTAATGTGTGTGTGTGTGTCAAGAGGGCCACTACCATGACAACCCAAACAACATCAGGACAATGTGACAGTTCATCCACATGGTCACTCTGAACAGCAGTTTGAAGTGATCTGTCAGTACATTTATCATCATTAGAAGTAATCATTTCAGCTCTAGAGAGTCTGAGCTTCTGATCATTCATGCATCACTTAAAACGGGATGTTCTCCCCATATCAATGTGCTTATGAATGATTAACCATTAAAAAAAGCAGATGAAGAGGAGAGATGAGCATTTTTTATGAAGCACCCGTTATCATCGGCCCTGCACTCTCTCCCTTATTTCACACTTTTGTTAGTCTTCATGTATTATAGTTTCTTTCCTTTAACATTCTCCCACTGTGTATATTCACATGGCTGAGAAGACACAGGAGGTTGCCAGTCAGCAAGCTAAACCCCAGGAACAGTGCACTCTTCTGGGGGACCAAGCCTCTGGATCCTTGGGTGTTCTGGAAGAGGTGGAGGCTGAGTCTCATCATGCTGTTGAACGCAGTGATCTCATGAAAACCGACGAGGAGAAGTTAGCAGCTGCCAGAGAAAACATGACGTCTATGAGGTGGGTCTTTATTCTTAGCAACAGTATACCAGAAAGCACCAAGTGATTTCAGGGGGAGTCAGGGCCTGAGTGGTAAGGGTGTCGGGTTTTAAGACTCAGAAGGTCCCTGGTTCAAACCCCGCTGTGCCAACATGACTGTGTCCTTGGGCAACTGCTAAATGACTAAATGTGAAATGTCAGTGTAATAATATGAACAGGCCTCTTCTCAACAGAGGGGGACCAGATAGTAATGGATCCAAACTAGAGGAACAGCTTTCAAGTCTTCACCACAGGAAGGTGGCAGAATCGGATCAGTTATGTGTAGGTACCAATTTCTTTCAAGGAATACAGTTATTGAGGCACATTTTAAATTCTAAACAATTCCTAACTCACTCTTTTGCAGGACAATCAGAATAGTGCAGCCATCAGCCAAATGAAAAGCACCTCCAGAACCAGGTGAGACTGTCCAAGTACCTTCAGTGTTGGAAGATATGGAAACACAAGAGGATATTTAGCTGGTGATAAACATTTCAGAGCCATTATGTACCCTGCTATTGTTTTAACATGACCTGTCATCATCCTGCTTAGCGGGGAGGACTGTGTGTAAACCTTTCCAAGTGGCCTCAAGGGCTAGTTTGAGTAATTACTGTAGCTTTTAGAAAATGTGTTAAATGGTTGACTAATTACCAGGAGTGGTAACATGTCTGAGAAGAGTTGGGGTCTTGATCAGAATCGCAATCTGTTGCCATGTCATTTTTCACAAGGAATAATTTAATGTGGCAGGATGGTGCATAAAATAAACATATATGTGTCTTGATTTAAAAACAAGATGATAGTTAATCATACTGTAATATGAATATGCCCTAATTAGCTTTTTAGTACATTGAGTACAGTTAGACCTTTTCCACATTTTACCCAAATCTTTCCCGTGCACACATGTAGACTTAATATTGTGTTGATGATTTTAGCGTGGTATTTATTATGACTGCATAATAAACCTCTGTCTTTCTCGCTCTCTCTGTGTAGCCAACAGGAATGGAAGGATTCTGCAGTGACTGAGTGTTTGATGACTAAATCTGAGGTTTACTTGCTGCTGATCATGTGGCTCATCCTCTACTGCCTGTTGGTTCTGCCACAGATTGACATCCGAACCCTGCCCAGACTATTATTTAACCTGGAAGACTGAACACACACACACACACACACGCACACACACCCTCACATACACAGAAATACACTGTTTATATATTTGGATCCTAATGCACTTGTTTAAAGCGATGTAGACTTGTGTATCTGTACACATAAAGCTTTTGTATATTCTCTCATGATCCCATTATATCATGATAACACTGCCCCCCCTTCTCTTAATTTCAGTACATTTTTACGTCGGCTAATGAAGGCTTTTTAAAACGTGATCATTAAGAGCTTAAAAATGAAAAGAATAGTTTTCTACACTTAAAAAGATCATTAAAAACACCTTACCATATTTTTAAACTGTACAGAAGAATGTGCATAAATATTCAGCATGCATGGTTTATGCAGTTATGTCAAAAAAGGACAGAACATGGATGTATCTACACAACTTTCTCATTCACATATTCATTAATAAATAAGGTCTTTCACTAATTTCCTTTTGAATACACATTTGACAATAGGAAGAGTGAATATTGGTTACTAGTTCAATGGAGAGTCTTATTTAATATCTTTACTCTGCATACTTGGTGTAAGGATTTTGGTGTGCTTGTTGCATTTTGAAACACATAATGTAAACTGCCAAAGATATGGAAGATATTTGGATTGCTAATGAAAATAAAACTAAAATATTTTGTAATGTATTTTCATTAGAGTAGATATCTTTAAGTTTGTTTTATGTTTTGACAATGCTCACACAGATATTATGTTATATGGTAAAAATATGAACTTGATGATTATTGATTTGATGATTAGTTGCATTTAACATGCCTTTAATGTATCTATGCCATTTGGGTTTTTCAGAACCTTGGCGATTCAGCTATGCTTGAGCTTGAGACCATGTGAATGAAATGAGAACGCTTTATAATTAAATAGTTTTTTGTTGTTGTGTGTCTATAATGAAGTATCATGATTATTTTTGGCTTATTCAACCAAGTATAGAGTCCACTGTATCACCACCTTATCCAACCCTCTGGATAAGAGTGTCTGCTTAATGACTACATGCCAATGTAACCCACAAGCACACAATTCACTTTCCATGTGCTAAAGACACAGGTTTCTGAAAGTGTTAATGAGAAGCCATAATCCCCTGTTAAATAGATCACCTTTATAGTGTAACACATCTTAATCTTCAGTGTATGGACGGCTTTTGTGATATTATGAAACTGTTCTGCATGATTATGCCTAAAGGACAATCCTCTGGTTTCTGAAAGGACTGATCCAGTAAGCTTAAGAAGTGGAGTCTTGCTTTTGTATTGGAACTCAGCCTGTTCTACTTCTGTCAAAGGCACCAGTCAAGTGAAACAAATGATATGTTTTATGCCTTTTTTAAGATTTATTCTACATTCGATCAAACTGGCATATTTTATGTTAAACAAAGTTGATTAGTGACGAGTTACAGTTGGTAAAGGAATTTTATTATGCAGCTATTTTCCGTGAAAAAACGTTTTATTAAAGTCAGTTTGAGTCCAACCATTTTTTGCTTTCATGACTCCCTAATGTTATTCCATATCATATGTTTTAGTTGATGCACTACAATTTGATATAGCTTGCTTCAATTATGGGATATAAGGATAACCTCTAAACACTGCAACTAGAAATGTGTTTAGTGTTGAACTTTAATGCCATCTTGAGGTCAATGTTTGTCATGAACCTGCAATGTTTTTATCCTGCCAGGGGGAAAGAATTCGGTACCGAATGACATTTAGAAAATCCCGTACAATCTTTTTACATTTAAAGTAAAAAAAAAAAGGGTTTAAATTATTGCTTCTGCCTACAAACATGCACATAGAAAGTAACACTAACCCTAACCCAGACTCTATCATTGTAGTTTTATTTTAAAATGCACCAAATCAGCTGCGCTGTCAGGCAGGAAGTGACGGGGGGGCGGGGATAAGTGACGACATATTTTCACTCGACATAGACCAGCGCTTCCACGTCTGTTCCGAGTTGCGGTGAGTTGCGGATTTTTATCCACAGAAAGTAAATAAATGCATGATTTCTTGTCAATATAAGTGCCGTAAAATAATAACGCTATAGAAGACATTAATGATGAAAATTACTGAATGTTACATGTCGGCTTGGGTAGTTGTTACGAAGCTAAATTCGATAACGTCAAAGTTTACTTTCATCAACACCGTAAATTATCAGGGTTTATTAAATGTATAGTGCATAACGTGAAGTAACAGTTTGCATTTGTTTGCATGTAACGTTATAAAACTTTTTGGTAAACTCTCCTTGCATTAGCTGGGTATCATCACAAAGTTGAAAACGTGTCTTTCTGAACTCACAAACGTGACATGGACTATGCGACACATGTTTTGCAAGCGGTCGACTAGCTAATTAGTGGTATGACCTGTTTAAGTGCATAAGTAGAATCAAAATGTGGCACATGGCTCATTTGTACTTTTTTTTTTCTACCTCTGTTGTATACTACAGTATATAAACTAAACAAATACGTATAGCTTCTGCACCATTAGTACTTTTATTTTTTGATACTGAGAAATTTCACATCTATAAGGGCCCTCTGACCTCCAGATGTAAATGTTAATTCCTTTCTGTCTCCTAAATCCTGTAGATACACATTTGCGTAACACCAATTAATTTGTTCATTTTGCACCACCTGCATAAGTGAGTTGTTATTGCACTATCTGTCCATTTTGCACATCTATTACCGCACCACCTGTTCATTTTGCACATCTGTTCATTTTGTTCATTTTACACATCTGCTCATTGCATCATTTGCACTAACTGTACATACATGCAACCCGGTAATTTCTGTTTAATTTCTATTTAATACTGTAGCATATTGTACTATACAGCTGCACATTTGTCTAAAATCACTTGAATCTGTACATACCCTGTATATTCTGAGTATACCCATATTTATTATATTCTGTTGGATTAACTGTTTTGCACTTCTGGTTGGATGCTAACTGTATTTCGTTACCCTGTACTTGTACCTGTGTAATGACAATAAAGTTTAATCTAATCAAAGGACGTCTAGTCCCAGTTTGAGCACTATGTTAAAAGGTGTGCAGATCACACTCTCCAAAGAGTCTAATGTCTAGATGGTCATATTAGAGGAGGGCACCGATGGGAGCTTGTGTTTTGTATATTACAACTGATCATTTTGCTTATCTATATATATTTTCAGGAAGAATGTGGACACACCAGTGGTAAGCTTTTTCACAGTATCCATTGATCAGATAGTGTTGGTGCAGCAGCTATGGTACAGACATCTTTCTTTCTTTTCCATAGGACTCAATTGAAGTCTGCATTCTTGAAGAAGATTGCGGCTGACTCCTCCCACCCAGGACATCCTCTGCTTCAGCTGCTCCCCTCTGGCAGGAGGCTGTGGTCTAAACCTCTCCAACACCCCCATCCAGCATCCCACTACACGTGTCACTTTTGCACACAACATCTCAAAACCCCTTTTGATACCTTAAAAAAACGTACTGCTGTGTTTGCACCACTGTTTTGCAATGCTGTGTATATACCCCCCCTTTGTGTATATACCCCCCCTTTGTGTATATACCCCCCCTTTGTGTATATACCCCCCCTTTGTGTATATACTCCCCTGACAATTTTACACCATATTTTTTATTGTATTTTATTCTGTTCTTATCATGTTACATATATGGTCTGTGTTGTTCTTCCCTGCCAATGTACATTCTGTGTTTGTATAACTTACATAGTGATTAAAACAGATTCAGATTCTGGTTCTGAGTGGGTTGATTATAAGAACTGTCCCCGGCCAAAATGGGCCTGCCTGAAATCCTGGGGGAAGAGAACCAGGCTATGGTAGTATGGGAGGGTGTGGAATGACCTTGAAAAGGAAACAATCCTGGAGCCCTTCAAGTTCACATTTCACAACACAGAAGATGTGGAAATTCTGTGCAGAAATAATGGACCAAAGAAACTATTCGGCCTACACTGAATGTCAAACAGATGAGTGAGTTTATTGTATGCAAGAATAAAGTCAAATCATGTTGTGACTTGGTGTGTTTTACATGTTACCATTGATCATTTAATAATTCGCTTTGATTATACTGTAGATATCAGCACAAGAACATAATTGGCATAGATATAGAGCCAAACATGAAAAACAGCAGTGCAATAAGGTTCAATGACAATTTATTATTATAATGAAAAGGCAGGGAAGTATTGTATAGTACACAATAAAATGTATAGGCCTATGACATTTTACTAAATGTAGGCTTATGAATACGAGAAATAACTTGCACTAAACTATGTTATTCCTAACCTCCATTGTTTTCAGTTATCAGCATTTTGACCTTCTCTTTTCAAGATCCTCAGCTTTGTAGTAGGCTACAAATACACTATTGAGCCCAGAGTCATATCACCCACCATTTGTTTTTCGTAATGACCAAGTTGTAAAATTACGCAGTGCAGTGTATATTAGTCTGGCTTCTTGCCTCAAGTTTACTATATAAATACGATATAACGATTTAAACTATAGACAAGGAATTACTAGTTTTAACATCATATTGTTTACTAATTAATGCATTTGTAAGGAAAACTATTCAACCGAAAATGCATTTGCGCTTTTAAATGCATTTGCACTTTTATTTTGAAAAGTAATGCGTCACTTCTTGCCTGACAGCGCAGCTGTCCTCACAGTGCAGGTCTGCAGCCAGGTGCCTCTCATGGAAACAGTCCTGTTACGTAGTTTACGTAGTGATGTTGCGCTGTGAAGCCCAGAGGAAGTAGAAGCAGCGTGATTAAACAGCAGAAGGAGGGATGGAGGAAAGGATACTTCACCAGTTATGAGGACAAGTTTAATCCAAGGCGGCCACTTAAATACAATTTAATAGGTAAGCAACATTAAACGCCATAGTAAGGGTTAGTAAAGGGTTAGTAAAAGGGTTTTTATTCGCGCCGTATCGACAGGCATGTGACCGTGTCCTCGCGCTAGCAGAGCAGGTGATAAGCTAACTTTGGGTTAGGGTTAGCTAGCTAGGCTAACTGGTGTTAAGGTTAGCTAACTAGGATAACTGGTGTTAGGTTAGGGTTAGCTAGCTAGGCTAACAGGTGTTAGGTTAGGGTTAGCTAGCTAGGCTAACAGGTGTTAGATTATGGTTAGCTAGCTAGGCTAACTGGTGTTAGGTTATGGTTAGCTAGCTAGGCTAACTGGTGTTAGGTTAGGGTTAGCTAGCTAGGCTAACTGGTGTTAGGTTAGGGTTAGCTAGCTAGGCTAACTGGTGTTAGGTTAGGGTTAGCTAGCTAGGCTAACTGGTGTTAGGTTAGGGTTAGCTAGCTAGGCTAACTGGTGTTAGGTTAGGGTTAGCTAGCTAGGCTAACTGTTGTTGTTGTGCATCGCCTGTATAACGTTACTCAGGTCAGTACCCAGGATCTTAGCTTGTCGGTCATTCAGTGCTCCAGTTCCCTGGTTTATCCAGTATTTTCAGCTGTAACTGTCTTTAATCCTCACATGCTGTTCATGCTAATTTAGCATGTCCCCTTTAGCTACACGCGTGGGAGTTAAGTTATCTTTTCTTCTGTCTGATATCACTTCATGTTGATCTTCAGTCTGATATCACTTCATGTTGATCTTCAGTCTGATATCACTTCATGTTGATCTTCAGTCTGATATCACTTCATGTTGATCTTCTGTCTGATATCACTTCATGTTGATCTTCTGTCTGATATCACTTCATGTTGATCTTCAGTCTGATATCACTTCATGTTGATCTTCAGTCTGATATCACTTCATGTTGATCTTCAGTCTGATATCACTTCATGTTGATCTTCAGTCTGATATCACTTCATGTTGATCTTCAGTCTGATATCACTTCATGTTGATCTTCAGTCTGATATCACTTCATGTTGATCTTCAGTCTGATATCACTTCATGTTGATCTTCAGTCTGATATCACTTCATGTTGATCTGTTCACGCTGCAGTCAGAATGTTGTGTATGTAATAATACACGTGTGCCTGTCAACTGGATCATATGCCACCAGGATCTGGTTGTATGTAGCCTATTAGATGTATGTTAGTGCATGTTAGTAAGCAAGCTAGTTAACTAACGTAGGACAGTAGTTACAGCCATAGAAAATGTTTTCTGTTCACCAGCTATGCAAGCTGTGGTCATTGTAGTCAAAGTAAAGTCTAATCTTAGGGTTTGACCTACTGAACACTACTGTCAACCTGATTCATTAATACAGTAACGGAGCCTTTGAGTTCATGTGCTAGAGGGAATTATATGTACATGTGTTGCGTGGCTGGTGTGGAGAGTTATCAGTAGTAGTGGAGTCATGTAAGATCCACCAGTGTTTTGTTCATTAGATGTAATTTCATGAGCCAGATCTGGTTTTCTGGGTCATAGTCAGATGTAAGGAAGATATTTGCCTAAGGGCTTGTACTGGATTCATCCAGCATAACCTGTTTGTTAGCCCATTAGTCTTGGGTCACATTGGAGCAGAGAGTGAAAATTGTGCTAAAAAGCATCTACTACTTTAAGATCAAATCAAATCCAAATGTATTTGCAAAGCCCTTTTTACAAGCAATGTCACAAGATGAAATTGTCATTCATTCTTACAGCCTAGACCAGAAATATCCAAGCATGTTCCTGGAAAGCAACCTGTCTGTTGAGTTTGGCTCCAACCACATTTATTTAACCTGATAAGCAATAGTCATCTGATCAACCATCCCATTATTAAAAGCAAGTGTAGTAGTGGTACTACTGGTAGTTAACTCTCTAAAAACAGGCTGGGAGACCCCTGGCCCAGATTGGATCTATGACCAAGTCCTACTTAAGCATGTACGAATCCTCAGGGAACATCTGAAATGGGGTAACTCTCATTTGCATTACAATTTAATGATGCTAGTCAAGTTTTGGATGAAACACACAATTTTAAACACAATTCTGCATCAGCTTTGACTTAATCTGCTTACTTGGACACCAGCAGAGTTATAAAAAGAGGGAAATCTAGAGTCACTCTCTGCAGCAGTATTTCATCTGAACCCAGTACGAAATTATTTTCATATGATTTATCCCGACCATATGTGTTTCACTCCACTGAGTCATTGCGAGACAATTTGTTAACCAGCCACGAATGTGAGCACTTCATGAAATTGAGGGTGTGTTGCGGTGTGATCTGAAAAGACTTGCTGGATTATTTGCAGCTGTGTTGGGTCTTGGTGGTCAGAAACAAGGTGTGGTCTTCACTCCTGGGTGGCAACATTATTATTGGGATTGTTGTTACTGTACGCAATATGTGGATTCCCCCTCCAAGCATGAACCTTCTCTTAACTCCCAGATATGAATGTTGACATGTCCTTGGTTCTCAGTCTGTTTGCAGGATAGGAACAGTCTCTCAGGCCTCTCAGACTCTGAGCATCATCAGCTGTCTAGCGGTGAGCTGCATCCCTCTGCCTCTTAATGGGATTCAGTTGGTGCTTTCAAGAAGTGTCTAACCACATTTCCCTCTTTATACAAGCAGTTCCTCCAGGTGAGAGATCAGTATCATGAGCTGATTGTGGAAAATTAAACATGAAGCCCAGAATAACTTCTGCCTGGTCACTCAGAGAATATATGACCCTACCTGTGAGTTTATTTAACACATTTTACGATACTGTACTAGTTTCTTCCATTTGTGTAACTCTTCCCTCACCCAGAAGCTCTTGCCTTTGGGTCAAAAAAACTAAATTGAGTCTGCCTTGGTTGTACCTAGATGGAGAGAAGGTGGCTTTAAAAAAGAGAATAATTCCAGATATTCTCTATTGCAATCTTTCTTCAACATGAAGCTTTATTGAAGGAGGAAGAAATGAGATAAAGAGTGGACAAGTGGAGGAACCCAACTCCCCTCCTGCCTCTCCTGCCCCGGCACCCCTCCTGACCGTGAAGCATGGCAGGTCTTCAGCTGGTCACCCCCGCTTCCTCACCCATGGGGCCTTTCTTTGGTCTCCCTTGGCAACAGGAGGCCATCCACGACAACATCTATACGCCTAGGAAATATCAGGCAAGAAATAATAATAATGCCTTGTCATCTTTATCTTCTGGATCCAGCTTCCACCACAAGGTGACTTTTATTACAGTTCTGTTTGTTCTGCTTTCTGCCCCATCAGGTTGAACTTCTTGAAGCAGCTCTAGAACACAACACTATTGTCTGCTTAAATACTGGCTCAGGGAAGACCTTTATTGCAGTACTCCTTACTAAGGAGCTGGCCCATCAAATACGAGGAGGCTTCCAAGAAAATGGAAGGAAGACTGTTTTCTTGGTTAACGCAGGTAGGTGGAAGACTTACTTTGTCTTGTCATTATCGCAGCACCAAATTATTTACTCACATTTGCTGGTTGGGCCTAAGTATCTTTTCAGTACCCTGTCCTGGTGTGACTACTTACTCAAGTCACTGAATCCTGCTTGGAAGTTCACCTGTGGGAAGGTTCTGGTTATTCCAGCCTCACCTGAGTTAGTGGCTGATTGTGTGTCCCTGTCTGGTGCAGCCGCATCAGTCATTCAGCAAGCAGCTACTGTCAGGACCCACTCTGATCTCCATGTGGGAGAGTACACCAGCACAGAGAGAACCTTGGAATGGACAGATGAGCGTTGGAGTCAAGACATTAGTGAAAAACAGGTGAAGTCAGCCTTAAACGTTTAAAAAAATCTATTATTTTCAGTAATTGAAGGGAGTCAGGTGGCTCAGCGGTTAAGGTGTTGAGATCATGATCAGAAGGTTGTGAGTTCGATTCCCGGCTGTGGCTACAAGACGTTGTGTCCTTGGGAAAGGCACTTCACCATACTTGCCTCAGGGGGAATGTCCCTGTACTTGTTGTAAGTCGCTCTGGATAAGAGCGTCTGATAAATTATTAAATGTAAATATAAGTTACCAGAATAACCCATCATAGACATTGTGCTATAATTTACTGTGGTAGTGGTGTGGCCTATTACAAATGTGGAGGTGAATAGGCAGACAACACTTTAGTATTTTTCTCGCTTGACATTGTTGTATTCCACCCCTCATCTTTTCCTATCCTCATTTGTCATCTTTTCTTCTAGGTGTTGGTAATGACATGTCACATCTTCCTCCATGTCCTGAAGAATGGAATCTTGCCACTATCAAAAATCAACCTGGTGGTGTTTGACGAATGTCACCTGGCAATCACAGACCATCCCTATCGGGAGATAATGAAGGTGAAATGACATGTTATACCTATGCATTACATTGGTACTATGAATGTGTCTGTATGTGCCTCCTGCTATATGAAAAGACGACAGTAATTGACGAAGGAATGGTCATTATATCCACCATGTTGGAAATGATTAGGTCTGTCAGTCCTTTTCTCATTGCCAATGCAGTTGGATCCATTGTTCCATATTAAACACATTAAATCATGTTTTTCCCTACTTGTCAAAGTATGATTATTGCAGGCCAATTGTATTTGATGGGCAACTATTGTTTGATTACAATGACCATGGCTGGCCAGACGCCTAGACTAGTTACTAGTTCTGATGAGGAGGATGACCCTGAGATTGAGCATTAACCAGCCAGACATTGATGTATGTTAGTCCCCCCATTACGCATGTAGATGTTGCCTGAATCTCCCTTCCTGTGTATCTTCAGCTATGTGAGGGCTCTCCATGCAGTCCTCGGATCCTGGGCCTCACCGCTTCCATTCTGAATGGGAAGTGTGACCCATCTGAACTGGAGCAGAAGATCCTGAACCTGGAGCACATCCTGAGGAGTAATGCTGAGACCGCCACTGACCTTGTGGTCCTGGACCGGTAAGCATACCTCAACACCAGCATGTGTTCATGTTGGAAATGCACCATTGCTTCTCTTAGCATACTTCTCCATTATACCAAATGGATGCATTTATTGAAATGACACTGGAATATGTGCTGCAACACAAAAAACACTCATTGTGTGTGTGTGTGTGTGTACTAGATATGCCTCGCAGCCTAGAGAGGTGGTGCTGGACTGTGGACCTTACTTGGACAAGAGTGGCCTATCAGAGTGTCTGCTGCGAGAGCTGGACGAGGCTCTTCACTTCCTCAACGACTGCAACATATCTGTGTCCAGGGAGGACAGAGACCCCACCTTCATCTCCAAACAGGTGCGTGACACTTCTAGAAAAAGCCACCAGCCCCCTTTGAGCATCTGACTTCCCTGACAATGAAACAGCAGATGTCCATGGACCGTACCATGTTGTCCATGGAGCGTACCATGTAAGAATGGCCTTAACATGAGAGAGAAACCTCACTGGTCGAAAAGGAAGATTTGAGCTCTTTCAGAATGAAGGATCCAGTTTAGAACATGTAGCAGCCATGAGTCATGTTAGAGCTACACCATGTAAAAAGGCTCCTCCCATTCCCAAATCCATCAGGTGTTGAGTGACTGCAGGGCTGTGCTGCTGGTCTTGGGCCCGTGGTGTGCAGACAAGGTGGCTGGCATCATGGTTCGTGAGCTCCAGAAGTACATCAAGCACGAGCAAGAGGACCTCAACCGCAAGTTCCTGCTGTTCACCGACACCATCCTGCGCAAGGTGCACGCTCTCTGTGAGGAGCACTTCTCACCTGCCTCACTGGACCTCAAGTTCGTCACGCCCAAGGTAACCACTGCCAATGAACTGATGAAGACCTGTCACCATCTCAACTGCTAAATGTGTTGACCCCCTTTACACTTCAAACCTGTGACCTCATGTTAAGTCCCATTCCAGGGATTAGATGGACCCTAACAACATGTCTTCCAGGTGATGCGTCTTCTGGAGATCCTTCACCAGTACAAACCTTTCGAGCGGCAGCAGTTTGAGAGTGTGGAATGGTACAACAACCGTAACCAGGACAACTATGTGTCCTGGAGCGACTCTGAGGATGAAGATGAGGATGAGGAAGTGGAGGTGAAGGAGAAGCCGGAGGCTAACTTTCCATCTCCGTTCACCAACATCTTGTGTGGGATCATCTTTGTGGAGAGGCGCTACACAGCGGTTGTTTTAAATCGGTAGGTGTGAGGAGGATTGACAGACCTCGTGTCCTCATTTGACCTCAGAGTGACAGCTTTATAAGTTAACACTGTCCTTGCAAGAAGAAGACGTTGTTCTTCCTGACCCTGGGTCTCTCTCTCTCAGGCTGATAAAGGAAGCAGGAAAGCAGGACCCAGAGTTAGCCTACATAAGCAGCAACTTCATCACTGGCCACAGCATCGGCAAGAACCAGCCCAGAAACAAACAGATGGAAGTGGAGTTCAGGAAACAGGAAGAAGTGAGAACTGAGTGTTGTTATGTTTCCATCATGTCTTATTTTGTGTCAGTTCAGAGATCAGAATGGTCGACTAGTCATGGCTGTTTGGTTTGACTCTTCTTCATGGGTATTTCTCAGGTCCTCCGCAAATTCCGGGCACACGAAACCAACCTGCTTATCGCCACCAGCATTGTGGAGGAAGGGGTGGATATCCCCAAGTGTAACCTGGTGGTCCGCTTTGACCTGCCCACTGAGTACAGGTCCTATGTGCAGTCTAAAGGCCGAGCCAGGGCTCCTGTTTCCAACTACATCATGCTGGCTGACAGTGAGAGGACAAAAACCTTTGAGGAGGACCTCAAGACGTATAAGGCCATAGAAAAGGTACGTCTGGAGTGGCTGTGGTCCTTAGACTCTCTAATGGCGCTTTTCCACCGCATGAAATCAGCTCGCCTCGCCTCGCCCCTACTCGCATTTTTGGCGTTTCCACCGCAGTTCCATGGTACCTGGTACTTTTTTGACCTGGCTAGCGGGTACTTTTTTGGTACCTTCTCGCTCTAGGTACCAGGCGATCTTAAGTCGAGCTAAAAGGTGACGTCGGCAGACGGCCGGCCATTGATTGGCCAGAAAGTGTGACGAAGTCACGAGAGCGACTTAAAGCAACAGCGCCGCAGCTAATACTTATTACTATCCGATACAGTCCATTACACCAAAAGTCTACAAAGCTTTTTAAAAGTCAGATAAGTTACAAAAGACTAGTTCGTCAACATGGCTAAAATTATAATGTGGGTTCTGTCCACTTGTGGGTTGCGTTGGTGTTATTTACGTCGCGTACAAAAAGACGTCAGGGCCTACGTCACGCCCCTTTCGCCGACGACCAGGAAGTACTTTTTGAGGTACAATTTGCGGTGGAAAACCACCCCACGGGTTCAGGAGTTCACTACAAACCGAGTATAGTCGGGTAGAGTCGTGCTACATTTGCGGTGGAAAAGCGCCATAAGTCTTCAAAACACAGCTTCCCAGGTTGGGAGGGACATTGACTGTCAACCTTTAGTGTCAGATTCCAATTGTCACTAAAAGTTCACAAAGATGAAAGGGGACTTTCTTTGTTAGCTTAACAACCCTGATTAAAAAAATATTTCGTTTGTCCAGATCCTGAGGAACAAGTGCTCCAAGTCTGCGGATGTGGGTGACTTTGAGGTGGAGCAAGTGCTGGACGATGACAACATTCTTCCACCCTATGTGCTGCGTTCAGAGGATGGAGGTCCCAGAGTGACTATCAACACAGCCATCGGCCACATCAACAGGTGCTGCCTCAACACCCACAGGGGTCTTAATATACAGATCCATTTAATATTAGATTGGTTTTTCTCTCAATATTATCATTGGGGGAAAGATTTGACCTGTACACCTGATTGGACCCGCTTTAGTCTTATTCTGGAGATCTTGTAACTCGACACTCATTGCCTTGGTTCTCTCTAACGGATGGTAAATGTTGGTGTAACTTCAGCAGGGATTTCACCATCTTTCTGCTCTTGTTAGTCTAATTTCCATTTTCCCAACAGGTACTGCGCCCGACTACCAAGTGACCCCTTCACACACCTGGCACCCAAGTGTAAGACGGCAGAGCTGAAGGATGGACGTTACCAGTCCACTCTCTACCTGCCAATAAACTCCCCCCTGAGAGTACCTGTCAAGGTAGGGAAGCCCAGTGCCGTGTATCCAGTCACAGGACTTTCAGATCTGAGGACAAAAAAAGGATTCATGATGTTGTTTGAATTCTAATGTTGTCCTTTTCTACACCTTATAGGGGCCAATAATGAATTGTGGCAGACTTGCAGAGAAAGCAGTTGCACTTCTATGTTGCGAGAAGCTTCACAAAATAGGTAACATCAAGGGAAGGTGTTTTTGCTAGGTCATCCTGTAGGCTTCTGTGAAAGTTCTTCACCATACTGTCCTTCACCCAGGGGAGCTGGACGACCACCTGATGCCTGTGGGGAAGGAGACGGTGAAGTACGAAGAGGAGTTGGACCTCCATGATGAAGAGGAGACCAGCGTCCCAGGCCGTCCGGGTTCCACCAAAAGAAGGCAGTGCTACCCCAAAGCCGTACGTCAGTTCATTGATTCATGGGGTTCTTCTTCAGAAGGTTCCAGAATGACTCAACGATGAGAAAATGGACCTCATTCCAGAAAGCTCATTGGGAATTGGCTAAAAGGAGAACTTGCTGTTTTTCCCCAGATCCCAGAGTGTCTACGGGATAGTTACCCAGTTCCAGCACAGTCCTACTACCTGTATGTGATAGGCATGGTCCTTACCACCCCTCTCCCAGATGAGCTCAACTTCCGCAGGAGGAAGCTCTACCCTCCTGAGGACACTACAAGGTGCTTCGGCATCCTGACAGCCAAACCCATTCCTCGTGTAAGTAAACTAACCTCAACTTGAAGTCAAATGACAAAACGAGAAGCTTGTTGAATCCTTTGTACTGGTGTCCAGACCAGCTACAGACTGTGCCAAGCTCAGCGCCTGTGTGCTGTGTGGAATCTATGTTCATGAGTTCACTGATACAGCAGGCATACCCAGTTCAGCATACTTACCTCTCCTCCCAGATTCCCCACTTCCCAGTGTACACACGCTCAGGCGAGGTGACGATCTCCATCGAGCTGCAGAAGTCAGGCTTCACCCTCAGCGCGGCCCAGCTGGACCTCATCACCCGCCTGCACCAGTACATCTTCTCCCACATCCTGCGGCTGGAGAAACCTGCTCTGGAGTTCAGGCCCACGCAAGCAGACTCAGCATACTGTGTTTTACCACTCAACTATGGTTAGAGGAACACTGGGAACTCACTCTTCTCTCTGGCAGTCACAGCTGAGCTTAACTCACTGCTCTCTAACGATTCGTCCGGTAACAATGCTTTCTGTCTTTCCAGTGGACGATTCCAATGCTTTAGATTTGGACTTTAAGTTCATGGAGGACATTGAGAAGTCTGAGGCTCGCATGGGCATCCCCAGCACCCTGTACACCAAGCAGAACCCCTTCAGCTTCCAACTGGAGGACTACCAGGACGCTGTCATCATTCCAAGGTTCTTACTCAACACATGTTCCCATGGTGACAGACAGCGTGTTGAGTCATTTACTCAGTACTTAACACATTAGGATGAGTTTAACATTTGTACTTTATAAAATACAGATTTTTGCCCTGACCATGTTTCCAATCCGACCAGGTATCGCAACTTTGACCAGCCTCACCGTTTCTACGTAGCTGATGTGTACACAGACCTCACGCCACTCAGCAAGTTCCCTTCGCCAGAGTACGAGACGTTTGCCGAGTACTACAAAACCAAGTATAACCTGGACCTGTCCAATCTGAACCAGCCTCTCCTGGATGTGGACCACACCTCCTCCAGGTCAGACAACCACAGCAGCATGGATGACAAGAACTCTGCATGTCTTACTCTCACACAAGACAAACACATTCATATTCAAAGCAAATCTCCAATTGTTGTTTGTCAGTGTATTGTTCTACTTTCCCATCTTTACTATAGACCTTTGTTTTGATGTATTTGCAGACTGAACCTGTTAACTCCTCGTCACTTGAACCAGAAGGGAAAAGCTCTTCCTCTCAGTAGTGCTGAGAAGAGGAAGGCCAAATGGGAGAGTCTTCAAAACAAGCAGGTAAGAAAGTCAAGCCATTGGGGAACTTCAAAGCTAACTTTTCACACAAGGGTGTGCTGAGACACAGAACTAGATAAACCTTTATTTGTCCTCCAGGGGGTGGAAATTGCTGAGACATTAACCCATCAGTCTTTGTTTTGGACTGTTTTCCAGATCCTGGTACCCGAGCTTTGTGCTATCCACCCTATCCCAGCGTCCCTGTGGAGGAAGGCTGTGTGTCTCCCCAGTATCTTGTACCGTCTCCACTGCCTCCTTACTGCAGAGGAGCTCCGTGCACAAACAGCCAGTGATGCTGGGGTGGGAGCCCAGACCTTACCTCCTGACTTCAGGTACACCTGCTGCTCCATGTGCCTGAGATCCAGCCTCACCATCTGGGGGCTCTTTAATAGCTGCTCCTGTTTACAGGTGGTACAGTTGGTGTATATTGTTTCATGAAGATAAAATCTGGTTGAAGATGCACTTTGTTTTTGAAAAATAGTCCTAAATATTTGGGGGACCTTTAAATTTTTTTATACATTCTGCAATTCTCCACCTCTCACTTTGTCTGAGTCTAGGTATCCAAACTTGGACTTTGGCTGGAAAAGGTCGATCGACAGCAAGTCGTTCATATCCTGTTCTGGCTCGTGTGTGGAGGACAGTGAGGATGACTGTAAACACCACGCGACTGTAGCACCTGACTCACCTGCTGCCCAGCAACCATGTAGTATACACGCCTCCCCCAACCAGGGCTCTGACCCCTCTGAGGACTACAAATCCCACAATGCCGAGGGTTTGGAGGCAGAGCCTGAAGACCTTAACTCGGCCTGCGGCAGGAACCTCACTAACAGCACAGCCCTCACCGGCCAAGATGGCGGCGGCCACCAAGTGCACCTTGACGGATGTGACAAGCATTGCCAACCCTCCAAGACTGCCTGTCCGCTGGAGAGCCATGTAAAGACACAACAAGACACCACTACCTCAGTTCCTGTGCAGCTCTCTCCCAGCACCAAGAACCAGAACCCAGTTCCTGCTCCCTCTCCCAGCACCAAGAACCAGAACCCAGTTCCTGCTCCCTCTCCCAGCACCCAGAACCAGAACCCAGTTCCTGCTCCCTCTCCCAGCACCCAGAACCAGAACCCAGTTCCTGCTCCCTCTCCCAGCACCAAGAACCAGAACCCAGTTCCTGCTCCCTCTCCCAGCACCGAGAACCAGAACCCAGTTCCTGCTCCCTCTCCCAGCACCCAGAACCCAGTTCCTGCTCCCTCTCCCAGCACCGAGAACCAGAACCCAGTTCCTGCTCCCTCTCCCCAGCCCCAGAACCCAGTTCCTGCTCCCTCTCCCCAGCCCCAGAACCCAGTTCCTGCTCCCCAGCCCCAGAACCTGCCTCAACCCCAGGCCAGCGACGAATGTAGTGCAGGGAGGACCTCAGAGCTTTGTGAGGGCCACAGACGTGTGAATAAACCTACCTCAGATGGCAGCAGCCTTGCAGCCAGGGGGCCTAGTGCTTCCTCAGAACCTTCACCTGACCCCTCCTCGGCAGCAGACTCCCCCAAGACCCTGGGACCCAACCCAGGCCTTATCCTACAGGCCCTCACCCTGTCCAACGCCAGCGATGGCTTCAACTTGGAGCGTCTTGAGATGCTGGGCGATTCCTTCCTCAAGCATGCCATCACCACCTACCTGTTCTGCACCTACCCAGATGCCCACGAGGGACGTCTGTCCTACATGAGGAGTAAGAAGGTAAACTGCCTGGCTGCATCTACTGCTGGCTGATTGGACGCAGCTGTTTCATGTTTCTTGGTTTCATCTTTACTATTGTATTGCTGTGTTTCTCTTTACACCTTTAATCCTTGACTCTCAGGTCAGCAACTGTAATTTATACCGTCTGGGAAAGAAGAAGGGTCTTCCCAGCAGGATGGTGGTCTCCATATTCGACCCCCCAGTCAACTGGCTGCCCCCTGGCTACACTGTCAACCAGGACAAGAGCAGCCCTGACAAGTGGGACTCTGATGAGGTACGCTGCTCTCTGCTGCAGCCTCCATCCTCTGCTGTTGTTTAGGATTTGCATCACTAATCCACTAGAGGGCAGGCTTCACCCTTCCAAATAACAATATCTCCGTCCATACTGGTGAACCTGTAGGTAATAATATATTTTGAATTTTTGGGGAGGTTTACTCTGTAAATTGTTCATATAAGGCTAGCCAACTAACTGTGGCTTAAACTCTGACACACATTTTTGTTGTTTTCTTTTTCTTCCTACAAATTCTTACATTTTGAGGGAAACGGAATCCTCAGTATCTTTTCATTAGAATATGAAATGTCAGAAACTTTGTCATTTATTCTTAATGAACACATCTTAATGTCCCACATGGTCCCCATCATGGAACATTAACAGTTATAAATGGACCGTTCCATGTACCCGTCAAGAGATTGTGTTGCTTTAAGGTATGAGTCATGAGTTGGATAGGCTGAGTCTCTGTTAACTGACCTAATACTGCGGTTAGACTGAAATCCTGAGACTATAATCTCCACAAATCCCTCTGAAATCCTTGACTGTGTCTTTAAAAGTCAATGGCCCTGGATTATAGGGTTTTTTGTCTTAATAATAAAAGCATATTTTCTATGTATCTCTGTGTTTCTTCCTCCTTTTTTTCACTCGTTTTCGGCAATCATCATTTGTCACATCTTTTCTTTTCCTCTCTGTACTTTTCGCTTTGCGTTTTCCTTTCTTCTACATTGTCTGTCTTCAAATGTCCACGTCTGTCTTTCGTCCTGTCAGGCCAAAGAGGACCCTCTGGCCAACGGAGCAGGGGACGACTTTGAGGATGAGGAGGAGGAAGTGGAGGAGCCTGAGGAGGATGAAGAACTCATGTGGAAAGAGGAGGAGGAGCCTAAAGATGAGGTGAACATGGAGGATGACCTGGAGTACTACCATGAGCACATTAAGTTCATCGACAACATGCTCATTGGCTCAGGAGCTTTCGGCAAGAAGATCTCCCTCAGCACTTTCCCCCCCTCGCCCACCCCTGCTGCTGCCTCCTCACCGGCCCCCTCCCCTGCAGCTGACCCCCCCACTGAGTGGAAGCCCCCTAAGAAGTCCCCCCACCCCGCCACGGCCCAGTACGCCTCAGATGCAGCCGCAGCGGGGGGAAGTGTCTCAGGCGGGGCGGAGGAGTTTGACTACAGCTCCTGGGATGCCATGTGCTACCTGGACCCCAGCAAGGCAGGGGAGGAGGACGACTTTGTGGTGGGCTTCTGGAACCCCTCGGAGGAGAACTGTGGTGCGGAGCTGGGCAGGCAGTCCATCTCATATGACCTCCACACAGAGCAGTGCATCGCTGACAAGAGCATAGCTGACTGTGTGGAGGCACTGCTAGGCTGCTACCTCACCAGCTGTGGGGAAAGAGCTGCCCAGATGTTCCTCTGCTCGCTGGGACTCAAGGTGAGGCCTTCTGTCATGGCCTAAACACTGTAGTGTGGCTGCTTTACCTGGCAGGAAGCCCCTGATCTCTGAGCCAGTCAAACCCAGAGCATGTCATTGTGTTCAGTCGACTTCAGATTCTACAGTCTTTCTTCGAATTTTGGAACCTTTTTGTTGTTCATCAGAAATGTTTCTTTCATGTTTTACCAGGTTTTGCCAGTCGAGAGGAAAAGCCAAAAGAGTATCAGTGAGGTCATGACTGCCCTGACCCCGACCCTTGACCTCCACTACGGCTGGCTGAAGATTCCACCCCGTTGCATGTTTGACCACCCTGACGCAGAGCGCACCCTGAATCACCTCATCTCCGGCTTTGAGAACTTTGAGAGGAAGATTAACTACACCTTCCAGAACAAGGCCTACCTTCTGCAGGCCTTCACTCATGCCTCCTACCATTACAATACCATTACAGGTGAGTCCAGCTACTGCAAGCACCTGTTATCACAGGTACTGTTGATAATACTGGTGATATTACATTGCATCAACCTTGTGGATGAACTACCTGGTCAGGTGCCTCTCGTTTCCTTTTGGTTGTCTACCTGTTTGACAACATGGTGTTTTTATAGCTGACAACACATTTATTGTTTTTTGTTGTGGTTTGTTCTGTCATGTTCTCAGATTGTTACCAGCGACTTGAGTTTCTTGGCGATGCAATCCTAGACTACCTCATAACTAAGCACCTTTATGAAGACCCTCGGCAGCACTCACCTGGTGTGCTCACAGACCTGCGCTCTGCGCTCGTCAATAACACCATCTTCGCCTCGCTGGCCGTCAAGTATGACTACCACAAGTACTTCAAGGCTGTCTCACCTGAGCTGTTCCATGTCATCGACGACTTTGTGCAATTCCAGCTGGAGAAAAACGAGATGCAAGGCATGGATTCAGAGGTGAGGCAATCCCCTACAGTAACATCATCCCCTACATTAACATCATCCACTATGGTTACATCATCCCCTACAGTAACATCATCCACTATGGTTACATCATCCACTACAGTAACATCATCCCCTACAGTAACATCATCCCCTACATTAACATCATCCACTATGGTTACATCATCCCCTACAGTAACATCATCCACTATGGTTACATCATCCACTACAGTAACATCATCCCCTACAGTAACATCATCCACTACAGTAACATCATCCACTACAGTAACATCATCCCCTACAGTAACATCATCCACTACAGTAACATCATCCACTATGGTTACATCATCCACTACAGTAACATCATCCCCTACAGTAACATCATCCACTACAGTAACATCATCCACTATGGTTACATCATCCACTACAGTAACATCATCCCCTACAGTAACATCATCCACTACAGTAACATCATCCACTACAGTAACATCATCCCCTACAGTAACATCCTCCCCTACAGTAACATCATCCCCTACAGTAACATCATCCCCTACAGTAACATCATCCACTACAGTAACATCATCCCCTACAGTAACATCCTCCACTACAGTAACATCATCCCCTACAGTAACATCATCCCCTACAGTAACATCATCCACTACAGTAACATCATCCACTACAGTAACATCATCCCCTACAGTAACATCATCCCCTACAGTAACATCATCCCCTACAGTAACATCATCCCCTACAGTAACATCATCCACTACAGTAACATCATCCCCTACAGTAACATCCTCCCCTACAGTAACATCATCCACTACAGTAACATCATCCCCTACAGTAACATCCTCCACTACAGTAACATCATCCCCTACAGTAACATCATCCCCTACAGTAACATCATCCCCTACCTAAAGTAACATCATCCACTACAGTAACATCATCCACTACAGTAACATCATCCCCTACAGTAACATCATCCACTACCTACAGTAACATCATCCACTACAGTAACATCATCCCCTACAGTAACATCATCCCCTACAGTAACATCATCCCCTACAGTAACATCATCCCCTACAGTAACATCATCCACTACGGTAACATCCTCCACTACAGTAACATCATCCACTACAGTAACATCATCCACTACGGTAACATCATCCACTACAGTAACATCATCCAGTGGTTTCTTTTTTACTCACAGATTTCCTTGGATTCTAAATGGAGGCTGGGTTCAAATTCCTGGCATTATTTCTTTGAATTGAACAACATTTTGTCTCGGAAGCAAAGTCGTTTTACCACATCCCCCTGAGGACATGTTCACCACTAACAAATCAATTTGTGTTTTGTCTCCTTTTTCCCTTCACTCAGCTCCGCCGCTCAGAGGAAGATGAGGAGAAAGAGGAGGACATTGAGGTCCCCAAGGCTATGGGGGACATCTTCGAGTCGCTAGCCGGAGCAATTTACATGGATAGCAGGATGTCACTTGAGACAGTGTGGCAAGTGTATTATCCAATGATGAGGCCACTTATAGGTAAGGAAAACTAGACGCCAAGACAAACTGCAGCGCTATTTTCTTTTTCTTGCCTCTGATTGTTTGGCGGTTCCTGCAGGGAGGCCCACTATATTTTTCTCAAATAATGTGCAAATGTTCTCATATTATTCATATCACGTGTCCTGGTGGCAAACTAGCTTGAAGTTTAAGAGATGAGTCATATTCTAAAGTTCTCCTTCCCTTCGCAGAGAAATTCTCTGCTAACGTTCCTCGTTCTCCGGTGAGGGAGCTGCTGGAGATGGAGCCAGAGACGGCCAAGTTCAGGTGGAAACACGTCCACTGCTGTGGAAACACGTCCACTGCTGTGGAAACACGTCCACTGCTGTGGAAACACGTCCACTGCTGTGGAAACACGTCCACTGCTGTGGAAACACGTCCACTGCTGTGGAAACACGTCCACTGCTGTGGAAACACGTCCACTGCTGTGGAAACACGTCCACTACTGTGGACTTCATCTTCTAGTCTTCAGTCACATGATGCTGCTCATATCCCTCCATATCATCACAGAACCATTTACTGGATCTTCAAATGAGTTGTGCTGTTATTGTGCAGATATATCGACTTGATTAAAACGATACATTCATCCATCAACTTGTGTGCTGCTTGCAGTCAGTTCATACTGATCCATGTTATCGCTGCTCTTTGGTCGTAACCCTGCTGTTCTGTGTCTCCTCAGTCCTGCAGAGCGCACGTATGACGGCAAGGTCCGGGTCACGGTGGAGGTCGTGGGCAAGGGCAAGTTCAAAGGAGTCGGCCGCAGTTACCGCATCGCCAAGTCGGCCGCCGCCCGCCGGGCGCTACGCAGCCTGAAAGCCAACCAACCTCAGGTCCAAATCAACTGAGCGTCTGTCTCCTAATCCAACCTCTGCTAGCATCCCAGTTACAGACAGTAGAAACCTGATGCTTTCTGAATCTACTGGCCACAATGGCACAACCAAGACAGCCAGGGAACACTGGGGGGCACAAGGACACCCCCCCACCACCACCCCTCCCCACTACACTTCACATTGGACTTCTTTTTTTGTTGTTGTTTTTGCGCGAACACAATCCTTACTTTCCCTCTCTTCTGCTTTGTGTAATCACAAGAGTGCTTTATTAACGTTTAGCAAAGTGTTCAAAAGAAAGAAAAAAAAGGTCAGGTGTCGCTTTGTCTATTTCTCACTGTTTTTCTTCCTGTTAGTTTAACCTTTGTGGCAGTGATGTGAGGCTGATGCGTATCACGTAGTGTTAGTTTGTACATAGTTCAAATCAAAGGTGTAAAACAAAGAGAGGAAAACATCGATCTGCTAAAGGCCTCAGCCTGTGGACTAGAGGCAGGGCTGTGCACTAGAGGCAGGGCTGTGCACTAGAGGCAGGGCTGTGCACTAGAGGCAGGGCTGTGCACTAGAGGCAGGGCTGGGCACTAGAGGCAGGGCTGTGCACTAGAGGCAGGGCTGGGCACTAGAGGCAGGGCTGTGCACTAGAGGCATGGCTCCTGGCTGAGGCAGGACTGAGACACCATCAGGGCACTAGAGGCAGGGCTGTGCACTAGAGGCAGGGCTGGGCACTAGAGGCAGGGCTGGGCACTAGAGGCAGGGCTGGGCACTAGAGGCAGGACTGAGACACCATCAGGGCACTAGAGGCAGGCCTGGGCACTAGAGGCAGGCTCCTGGCTGAGGCAGGACTGAGACACCATCAGGGCACAAAAAGTGTTCACACTTCAAAGGAGAAAAAAAAAGACAACAAAAAAACGATGGTGTTTCTTAATCATTATTGCACTTATTCCATTAGGGTCTGTTGTTATGTGGAGAATTGTGTGGTCAAATGAACACCAAAATCATATGCGTAGCGACTAAAACCATTTATGATTCTCTTCTCTGCCTTACTTGTTAAGGCTCTCATATCCTGATGATGGATAGGAATTTAACATTCCCAGTTACTGTAATTTCAAAGTTTTTAACAGCCCTCGAGGATGCATGTTTGTGTAACTTATGTATTAACCATGGCAACTGAATGGCTTATATATAAACAAAAGAAAAATCTATCAATATATCTAAAGAGAAAGAGATATTAAATGTTTATTAAGACATAAGGGGTCCCCTTGGTTCCAGCTAAATGTATTTCGATACCAAGAATGGGCTTGTTCTTTTTGACAGTCATTTTCAAGCATTTAGATGTTCTAGGTAGTTCTTTTGTGTCATTTTCTTCATTTATTGAACCAGTGGGTTTTGATAGGAAGACATGAGAGGAATACACATCATCCAAGCAATATTATGCATATTTGATGTAAATTGGATACTTAAGTGACACGGAGCACCTTTTAAAATCCAGTGATTAGGATCTGTAAAGTAATAATCCACCCCAGTCTGTCTCCATCTGCATCCCTTTCCAAAGGTGTAGCAGGTGGGACTCTACAGGGTTACACATGTCAAGTCACAGGGATACACACACCAGCCTTGGTTTTTATTTAAATTTGAGTTTAAACACATTTTGGGATGGTTTCTTGCCTAAATGTTTTTTTTTTGTTTGTGTGTTTTTTTTCTTCTTCCTCCTTGTATCAATCAGCCCTTTTCACTTGAATACCTCACTTAATGCATGCTTTTTTTGGTGCTATGTTTTTGTATTATGCTTGAATTTCTCATCTTTTGCACTGTAACTATAATACCTCTTTATTTGCCCTTTTCAAATCAGTTTTTGGTTGTTCTGTTCTATCAGCCATCCAACTTTAGAGGTGAGCTGTGTCCCACCCCATCACCCCCCACCCCACATCCACCCACCCTGACCCCTCCTCTCTGGGTTGAATGCTTGAAGATTTGGGATGTACACCAAGGGTATTTTCCAGACAGAAGCCTAAGCAAACACATATCTTTATATATAAATATCTATATATTTAGATATATCTATATATATCTGTATAACGCATTCCTAATAGCAAATGGTCCAAAGGATCCTTTCATTGCCTGAAAAGGAACAGATTGCACTCTAAATCACATTTATAACTTTAGGAAGGTGATATCATTGGATTTTTACCACTCTGATGCCCGTGTTCTGTCCTTCTGCTCTCTTTATGTAGCCGACCAGGTGTGGTAAGCGACCAATTGTGGTTACCCACCAGGTGTGGTAAGCGACCAGGTGTGGTAAGCGACCAATTGTGGTTAGCGACCAGGTGTGGTAAGCGACCAGGTGTGGTAAGCGACCAGGTGTGGTTAGCGACCAGGTGTGGTTAGCTACCAGGTGTGGTTACCCACCAGGTGTGGTTAGCGACCAGGTGTGGTTACCCACCAGGTGTGGTTAGCGACCAGGTGTGGTTAGCTACCAGGTGTGGTTACCCACCAGGTGTGGTTAACGACCAGGTGTGTTTAGCGACCAGGTGTGGTTTACCAGTGCTGAAACAGTCCCATCCTTTTGTCACCCCAAAACCTGAAGCTGGATCCCCTCACTGTCTAAATGAGGAAGCAGACTTTTAATGTTCATCCTTAAAGTCCATTCATTTCAGACTCCTGTTAAGGACTGTACAGTATTTGAACACAATATATATATATATATTTATTGTATAGTTTTAAGATATGTGTTAGTTTGGCTGACATGTAAATTAAAGCCATGTAATCCCACTGTAGGAGACACTACCTCAGAACTGCACTCAGATCAGCCCCAGGAGCTATGTCTTATTTCATTAGAGAAACTAGAATGAACTATACTTATTTCTGGAAATGCCTGCAATTTGACTAATAGCTATGTTAGGGGAAAATACTGTGGTCTTTTTATTGGGATACATACTTTTACCTTTTTAAAAGTAAGATACACATGAAGATGGAACATCTACTGAAAATAAAGACAATGCTTTGCACTCAACATTCCCAGAGTAAACTTATATCAATTTGATATGATATATTTTTGTCAACGGAGGGAGATAGAACCGTCAGAGACAGACAGTGCCTTTGGACTCAGTGTTGTAATCAAGCTGCAGGTAGAACGTTGCCACAGGTGGGCTGTTTCTTCATTTGGAGTGTGTGAATTTATTACAATACTATTCATTTGTGTCATTACATAGTCAGACTTCCAAAAGGTAGTAAATGTTCACTTAAGTCGCAGGTGTAAAACTCTAGTCCTCGAGGGACTGAGGGAAACATCTAAAACCGTCAGGACAGCGGCCCTCGAGGACTGGAGTTTGACACCTGTGCTAACTGCTGTGCTAACTGCTATGCTAACTGTTGTGCTAACTGCTATGCTAACTGCAGTAGAAGTTATTTACTTTGCGCTTCCTTCCAGTTCCTCTGAAATGCTTCCTGAAGCTGTGAACTAGAGTGCAATCTGGGGTTCATTTTCAAGCATGAGTTTGATCCTGGCAGACCAGGGAATGTAAACATTTTGGGCTACATGTTGTGCTGTTATCTAATTAACACACTACAGAACTGCGTTGGCAATTGAATATTGTGTCATTCGGTTTCATCTTCATGTAAATCTTTTGGCCTCCAGCTGAAATGTGTTGAAATGTGGACTTACACTCAAATGAATGTGAAATTACTCGTTCAGTGCCACACCCCCAATTGTCATTTGTTTGATAAAAAAAGAAGGATATTCTCAATTACAAAAATGAAATTTCTGCAACCTCAGTGTTGAATTGTCTTTGGCAACTTGTAAAGTTCCCCTCTGGTTGCTGCACACTTTTCTTACTCGGCAGAACTTTTATTTTATTTTTGTTAATTTTTCTTTAGTAGCTTTCTCTTTATTTTGTACATGTAGCACAGCTGAGCATTGCACTTGGACACCATAATGTTACCTCATGTCAGAGAGAGAAAGAGCCAGAAGTATAAATGATATGTTGTTACGTTGAGGAAGTAAAAGCAAAACAAAAAAAGATACTAAAATAAAATATAAATAATAAAAAAATGTGGTCAAGCTTTGCTGCTGTTCAATAGCTGGTATTTCACAATTGTATTTAGAAGAAATGATCTGATGAAAAGATCCATTGTGCCTGCAGGTTATCTAATGAATACACTGTAGTATATAAATGTAGAGATCTCTGTGATTTGGGGCTCAATGTATGTATTGCGTTTACATTGATGTCCTGCCTTAAATATGATTAGTTTTGAATATTGAATTGTAATGTAATCTTAGAGACAACCATGTCTTTGGACAGGCATGACTTGAATTATGTTTAGTCTATTATTTCACCCCCCAGATTCCAGTTAAATAGTTCCATATGGAATGGTGCCTGTCTAGTGAACAGAGCCCCCCCCCCCCCTTGTGTATTTCAGTTTGTGTTAGTATTTTGGTTTAATGAAACAATTTTCCAGCTCTTTTTATTGGTAAACAAGGGCTGATAAAATTGGCCAAGGATGAAAGTGTACAGGCCATAAAGAAATGTCTTTTATGACAAATGACATGGAATAACAGAAGTCTAATGCACTCTTTACTACAGTACCAGTAACTTTAGGGCAAATTAACTTGGGTGACTGTTGTACATCAGAACCCGAGTAGACAGGAGCAGAATGGAGCTGGATAGATGGAATGATTTCAAGATGGGGAATTATGGGCCATCACAACCTGCAGATGAAATTTAAGGGACATTGACAAGAGAAAAAGAAAAAAAAGACCTTCTCACTCATACTGTAAATGCTGCAGTGGTTTGCAGTCTGCACCTTATGGATCACAAATACCTTTAATGTTCTTTTTTTCATTTTGTAATTGTAGCCAAGTATATCTACAATAAAGTTATGGTAATGGTATGGTCATTTTGGTGTTAATGTCCTTTTAGTTGGCTTAACGTCTAAAACATATAGAGTACTTGCTAAATAACATGAAATACACTATTGTAATTATTGTCTTAACTTTCTTGTGCTGGAGCTGTAAGCAAGAAATGGAACCACAATATTGATTAACTTCCATGGTTCTGAAAACAGCAGCGTTCCAACCAGTCTGTACCTCCTGTGTTAGTGAAGAGACTCAGCACTACACAGTCTGTACCTCCTGTGTTAGTGAAGAGACTCAGCACTACACACAGTCTGTACCTCCTGTGTTAGTGGAGAGACTCAGCACTACACACAGTCTGTACCTCCTGTGTTAGAGAGACTCAGCACTACACAGTCTGTACCTCCTGTGTTAGTGAAGAGACTCAGCACTACACACAGTCTGTACCTCCTGTGTTAGAGGATAGACTCAGCACTACACACAGTCTGTACCTCCTGTGTTAGAGAGACTCAGCACTACACAGTCTGTACCTCCTGTGTTAGAGGATAGACTCAGCACTACACACAGTCTGTACCTCCTGTGTTAGAGAGACTCAGCACTACACACAGTCTGTACCTCCTGTGTTAGTGAAGAGACTCAGCACTACACACAGTCTGTACCTCCTGTGTTAGTGGAGAGACTCAGCACTACACACAGTCTGTACCTCCTGTGTTAGTGGAGAGACTCAGCACTACACAGTCTGTACCTCCTGTGTTAGTGAAGAGACTCAGCACTACACAGTCTGTACCTCCTGTGTTAGAGGAGAGACTCAGCACTACACACAGTCTGTACCTCCTGTGTTAGAGAGACTCAGCACTACACAGTCTGTACCTCCTGTGTTAGTGAAGAGACTCAGCACTACACAGTCTGTACTTCCTGTGTTAGAGGATAGACTCAGCACTACACACAGTCTGTACCTCCTGTGCTAGTGGAGAGACTCAGCACTACACAGTCTGTACCTCCTGTGTTAGTGAAGAGACTCAGCACTACACACAGTCTGTACCTCCTGTGCTAGTGGAGAGACTCAGCACTACACACAGTCTGTACCTCCTGTGTTAGTGGAGAGACTCAGCACTACACACAGTCTGTACCTCCTGTGTTAGTGGAGAGACTCAGCACTACACACAGTCTGTACCTCCTGTGTTAGTGGAGAGACTCAGCACTACACAGTCTGTACCTCCTGTGTTAGTGAAGAGACTCAGCACTACACACAGTCTGTACCTCCTGTGCTAGTGGAGAGACTCAGCACTACACAGTCTGTACCTCCTGTGTTAGTGGAGAGACTCAGCACTACACAGTCTGTACCTCCTGTGTTAGAGGAGAGACTCAGCACTACACACAGTCTGTACCTCCTGTGTTAGAGGAGAGACTCAGCACTACACAGTCTGTACCTCCTGTGTTAGTGGAGAGACTCAGCACTACACAGTCTGTACTTCCTGTGTTAGTGGAGAGACTCAGCACTACACAGTCTGTACTTCCTGTGTTAGTGGAGAGACTCAGCACTACACAGTCTGTACCTCCTGTGTTAGTGGAGAGACTCAGCACTACACACAGTCTGTACCTCCTGTGCTAGTGGAGAGACTCAGCACTACACAGTCTGTACTTCCTGTGTTAGTGGAGAGACTCAGCACTACACAGTCTGTACCTCCTGTGTTAGTGGAGAGACTCAGCACTACACACAGTCTGTACCTCCTGTGCTAGTGGAGAGACTCAGCACTACACAGTCTGTACTTCCTGTGTTAGTGGAGAGACTCAGCACTACACAGTCTGTACTTCCTGTGTTAGTGGAGAGACTCAGCACTACACAGTCTGTACCTCCTGTGTTAGTGGAGAGACTCAGCACTACACACAGTCTGTACCTCCTGTGCTAGTGGAGAGACTCAGCACTACACACAGTCTGTACCTCCTGTGCTAGTGGAGAGACTCAGCACTACACACAGTCTGTACCTCCTGTGTTAGTGGAGAGACTCAGCACTACACAGTCTGTACCTCCTGTGTTAGTGAAGAGACTCAGCACTACACACAGTCTGTACCTCCTGTGCTAGTGGAGAGACTCAGCACTACACAGTCTGTACCTCCTGTGTTAGTGGAGAGACTCAGCACTACACAGTCTGTACCTCCTGTGTTAGTGAAGAGACTCAGCACTACACACAGTCTGTACCTCCTGTGTTAGTGAAGAGACTCAGCACTACACACAGTCTGTACCTCCTGTGTTAGTGGAGAGACTCAGCACTACACACAGTCTGTACCTCCTGTGTTAGTGGAGAGACTCAGCACTACACAGTCTGTACCTCCTGTGTTAGTGAAGAGACTCAGCACTACACACAGTCTGTACCTCCTGTGCTAGTGGAGAGACTCAGCACTACACAGTCTGTACCTCCTGTGTTAGTGGAGAGACTCAGCACTACACAGTCTGTACCTCCTGTGTTAGAGGAGAGACTCAGCACTACACACAGTCTGTACCTCCTGTGTTAGAGGAGAGACTCAGCACTACACAGTCTGTACCTCCTGTGTTAGTGGAGAGACTCAGCACTACACAGTCTGTACTTCCTGTGTTAGTGGAGAGACTCAGCACTACACAGTCTGTACTTCCTGTGTTAGTGGAGAGACTCAGCACTACACAGTCTGTACCTCCTGTGTTAGTGGAGAGACTCAGCACTACACACAGTCTGTACCTCCTGTGCTAGTGGAGAGACTCAGCACTACACAGTCTGTACTTCCTGTGTTAGTGGAGAGACTCAGCACTACACAGTCTGTACCTCCTGTGTTAGTGGAGAGACTCAGCACTACACACAGTCTGTACCTCCTGTGCTAGTGGAGAGACTCAGCACTACACAGTCTGTACTTCCTGTGTTAGTGGAGAGACTCAGCACTACACAGTCTGTACTTCCTGTGTTAGTGGAGAGACTCAGCACTACACAGTCTGTACCTCCTGTGTTAGTGGAGAGACTCAGCACTACACACAGTCTGTACCTCCTGTGCTAGTGGAGAGACTCAGCACTACACACAGTCTGTACCTCCTGTGCTAGTGGAGAGACTCAGCACTACACACAGTCTGTACCTCCTGTGTTAGTGGAGAGACTCAGCACTACACAGTCTGTACCTCCTGTGTTAGTGAAGAGACTCAGCACTACACACAGTCTGTACCTCCTGTGCTAGTGGAGAGACTCAGCACTACACAGTCTGTACCTCCTGTGTTAGTGGAGAGACTCAGCACTACACAGTCTGTACCTCCTGTGTTAGTGAAGAGACTCAGCACTACACACAGTCTGTACCTCCTGTGTTAGTGAAGAGACTCAGCACTACACACAGTCTGTACCTCCTGTGTTAGTGGAGAGACTCAGCACTACACAGTCTGTACCTCCTGTGTTAGAGGATAGACTCAGCACTACACAGTCTCCTCAAGAGGCACTTTATGAGCATCAGGAGGGTTCATGCTGAAACCTGGACCTCCTCTCTCATTACCTCACACTAAGGCCTACGAAATAGATGAAGCCAATTTTAAGTGCATGTTTGCTTAAGTATACTTTTACACTCTCGCAGGCCTCCTTTATAAGGTTAGTAATATCATTTTTGTGCTTACGCATTGCAGTAGTTTCAGAGAAGACATGATTTATAAACGTTTGCAAGGAGAGAAATGACTTAATGCTTACTTACCGAACCAGCTTCAAACCAGGCATTTTGATAACTTTTATTGCTGCGAATGAATGTTACAAAGTCCAAAGTACACATCTGACGTATACTTAATATTTTGTATATTACATCATGGCATTTAAAGTTTATTCATTAAATGTATTATTCAGCCATTCTGAAAAGAAGCATTCTGCTCTCACGTTAATATGTGAGAATATCCTTACAAATGTCTTCAACCAATCAATACAGTGATTACAATACATTCAATCAGACTTTGTTATCTTGCTTGTTAACATGTTGGAGGATGTTAGGAGCTGGTAGGGGAAAAGGTAAGATATGTTGGTTTATAATACAATTGCAATTTTTTTCTATTAAATATGTTGCAGTATAGCTACATGGACAATATGAGTTTAAATGTGAGATTAAATGTGAAAATGTCCTCTTAATATGATGTGTTTTTAGTAAACTGGTCATAGAGAGCCCACAATGTACAAAGCTGTTCATCTGCCCAGAAACAGTTGATGTGATTTAAGGTCGCTATATAGTATAATTCTGAGGATATTAATGTGACTCCAACTGTGTCCTACTGACTAAAGGGGTCTACATCCGCTCTCTATCACCACACACACTCAGTTAATTTGAACACATCTTTACACTAACTGCTGTTGGTATAAGGTTAATTGTTAGTGACACAACCAGCCTCCCATAGTCCTGTGAGAGACACGCGCTGTATTGTCCTGCAGGTAGTGGAGCCTGTTAGAGGTGAATGTTGATGAACTGACAAAATACAAGGTTCATAGTCACTAATCTGCTCACGCATCTTAGATGTGTGTTTGAAGGAGAGAATTGAAGATTGGAGGGGGGGAGGAGAGTAAATAATGAGCCCCTTAAGAATGGACTGCACTGGGGGAGTCTGAAGGGATGTCTGTCTTATCTGTAGTCAACAGAGAAGGTTTTCCTCCAGCCAGTATGAAATACTGCGGTAGATGAAATGTCTCTGTCTGTCCCAGTAGACCTGACGTGTGTTTTGGGGGACGTTTCAATGCGTAATGCAAATGAGGTTTGGGTCTGGTTTGTCTACAAGGGCAGTGTGATTTGTTGAAGGCCCAAGTGTGGGAATCAGAGAGTAACAGGGACTTATTACCTGTGTTGACAATGTGCAGGCTTGCAGTTTTCAGCCATTTCAGTCATTTATTCTGTGCGCTGTAAAAACAAAAGAGATGACAAATAAATATGCAGGCCTTGTGTTGTTTCTCTGCTTGTTCCACTGCCAAAAAGCTCTTTTTGAGGGCTGAGCTGACCTCCATAGCGAGGTCCCTCGATAGTGCTAAACTGTCTGTCACTCAGCACACACTCGTTACACCAGCTGCCCTGCTGACCTGGAGGCATCTTGTTCTTTTCTGGTCTTTGGAGCCTCTTGGGGCTGAACTGGAGAGTTCTGGACGCACACAAGCACATGGAAACACACTCACACACGCACACACTTATGTAAAACACATGCACACATGCACACACACACACACACTTGTGTAAAACCAGAACCGCTCGGATGCAGACGCACTCAATCCCACACATGGATGTCTGTCACACGAGCCCAGCGACTGTGCACACACACCCCCACACACCCACACATACACACCCACACCCCACACACACACACACACACACAGCCACCACAGCCGCATTCGTTTTTCTGTCATTGTTCCTCTCTTTGGAGGATTACAGTAAATTTTTGGCTGACAATTACAATGAGAACTCCAGCGATGGGATATTAATGCAGGAGATTACTGATGACCCTTCAGTTACGAGTGAGTCTGGCCTTCCTCACAGGTAACCAGATCCAGACCTGTGTGTGTGTGTGTGTGTGAGGGAGAGATTAAGAGGGCTCTAGTACACATTCAAGGGTTGACAAAGGTAACAGAAAAACAAGTAGATAGACAATAGACCTCACAACTACAAATCTGGCTTCCTTACTTAAAGGTTTTGGAGATAACCCCATTATCATGTGATAGTACTTTTGTATTAGACACAATACAGTACGTCACTGTGAAACATAATTTAGGCATAATGGTTCTGTTGCATTGGCTCTTATCGCTCTCAACAGACGTCTCAACATCCGAGGAGAGAGCAGAGAAACACACAGAACAACGGCTAGGCAGCCTGATGTGTCCATGGGCAAGGCACTTCACCCTACTGTCCTTAAGGGGAACGTCCCTGTACTGCTGTAAATCACTCTGGATGAGAGCGTCAGCTAATTGACTGAATGTAAATGTAAATATATTTGGCCTGGCCATCCTCCCCTGTCCCACTAGGACACACTAACCCTGGGCTCTGCATGTGAATAGGAGGGCCTGTCTGGGATTAACACCTCACTAACAGTGGATACTGGATAACTAACAATCACTTCGACCTATTGACTCTCTTG
This sequence comes from Protosalanx chinensis, assembly GCA_030340685.1. Lineage (NCBI taxonomy): Eukaryota > Metazoa > Chordata > Actinopteri > Osmeriformes > Salangidae > Protosalanx > Protosalanx chinensis. The sequence continues at coordinate 371,407 of CM059324.1, forward strand.
TTGGGAAGTGGACATCTGCAGAATACACCAGCCTGGCCCTTTGTGTGTTTTCACAGTCCAGAGAGGATTATCGCAGGGAAATTAGGCTCATCTCATTATGCATGAAGAGATTTGAGATGATTAGGTGTTGGCAGTGTTTAGCACTAACTGACATGGTGGAAATGGATATTGGATTAGATCACTTTTCAGTAGTGAAACTTCATATTGTTTTTCCTTGGTGTTTTAGACACAGTCGTATGCAGAAATTAGTTGTGACATTGTAGATGCTGGATACTTAATCCTTGTGGAACCATCCGAAAAATATAAGAACTATTCACTGCCCATTTACACAGGATTACAAAAGTGTATATCATTGTGTGTGTCCATCAGACCTGTGGAAATTGAATGAGTAACATTTATAAAATGTGTGACGTTTATATGTCCATATGTCATATATAAACACCCCCTGTGTTAAACAGCAGGCTTTGTGTATTGAGAGAATTAAGGGAACACATTAATTTACAAATATAACTTTGATAGGTGTGTGTGTGTGAATATCATCAGATTTATTTCAATTGTAAATTATTTTGCTGCAGTAATAATGTTGTAGCTATTTCAAGCCCCTGTTACAGTAAAGGCTTTATCCTGCTTTTTACTTGTGTTATCCTTCTCCATATTCTTGTTATTCCTGCTTCGGATCTCATCACCCCAGTTGTAGCTTGATAATCAAAACAATCCACATGCACAGGTGAAAACCCTGATGAGAATGAACAGCCTGATTGAAGCCTTAGAGTCTTAGGGCAGATGAAGATGAGGTGATGGGTCCAGTTTACGGTAGATCAGAAATCAAATGTTGACAGTCTGCCAGAGCTGTGGTCAGCATCCCTGTAGAGTTGTTAGGATCACATCGTTTGCTGTGAGATCCACAATGTCCCCCTCCCTCCCTCTATCTCTCTGCCTCTATCTCTCTCCCCTCACTCCCTCTCTCTGCCTCTCTCTCTCTCTCCCCTCCCATCTCCTTTGTACCATGTGCCCCCCCCCCCTCCCTCCCTCATCCCTGTCCTTATCCATCACTGATGAGACACAAATGCAATCTTTGAAGAATATTGAAATGAGGTTTGGATGTGCATCGCCCCTGGAGACAACAGAGACAGCGGCGATGAAGGCTGAGTCGAGGAGGTGAGAAATAATTAAAAAATCATTTTGTCCCCTGCTTGGCCCAATAACGCTGTTCTGAGCCCGGAGTCGCACTGTAAATTGCTCCTACTGCCGGCCCCTGTGAGGCTAATGAGCAGCGTTTAGGTCTGGGGCCATGTCTCCCTCATTCAACTTAAATGAGAAAGATGACATTGGTAGCAAGAACTCAATCATACTGTCTTTAAATATAATATGAGCTTTCGCAGAAATCGAGAGGGTGAATCAAGCGATGTGAAAGCATGAAATTAGGTTAGATGATCGAAAGAGATATTCATATGTTCACGAGTGTGTGTGTGTGTGTGTGATGTGTTTATTCTCAGAAAGAGAAGTGCATGTAAGTCATGTGGAACTTTCATCCTTCCTTAATCAAACTAATACTCTATTGTGATATGTTATTCAGATAATGCATATCTTTCTCCACATATGGGATAATCAATCAGATTTGTTACCAGGATTTGAAATGTTGTCTTAAAGCAGAACTAAATGCAGAATAGTTGCTTATATGTATACAATCCTAACACTTACTCAATACCTTTTTTCGAGGCGATACTACACTGAACAATTTATTTTCACTTTTTAATAAATAAATAAAAATTACAACACAATTCTTAACCTCACTTTAAACCAATAAGCCCAGTCAAATTGTCCACCGGACTTTGAAGGCCCACATCTGAGACCCACAATAAGGATCTATTCCTGCTAGATTTAGCTGCAGTGTCTTTCAGTACAGTCCTATCAAACTTCCATCCCCTCCTCTGATAGCGTCTGAACCAGGAAGAACAGCTCCTGTAAATGATCCCCCCAGTCCCTGTCACTGGACTGGCTCCACCTAATGTATAACATCAGGCCTGTGGTCAACAACGGTTCAAACACATCTTCTTTCATCTGAGGGTAATTGGCCTTGTATGTTGAACCCCAGGAGCATGAGCAGCAACAATGGATTTGTTGAAGAGTGATGCTGTGCAGTGTCTCTGCTGAGCTGGGGAGTCCTGCCCAGTGTTAACCTCCAGCCAACAGGGGGGAATGGGTGTTTATGTGTGTGTGTGTGTGTGTGTGTAGTGTGTGTAGTGTGTGTAGTGTGTGGGGTCTCATATAGGCCCTTGGTGAGCATGTGAAGTGTGTATGCAAGGTTGTGTGTTTGTGTGTGTGTGTGTGTGTGTGTGTGGGTGTGTGTGTGTGTGTGTGTGTAGTGTGTGTGTGTGTGTGTTTGTGTGTGTGTGTGTGTGTTTGTGTGTGTGTGTGTGTAGTGTGTGTGTGTGTGTGTTTGTGTGTGTGTGTGTGTGTGTGTGAAAGGCCCTGCTTCCTGCTTAACATGAAATGTCTCTGCCTTCTGGTTCAGTGAATCATGTTAGATATCTGTCCAGTGTTAGCTGGGCTGAGAGTGTGAGAAAGACCTTGAACTGAGATGTTAATATAGTACGATGGACAGGTCCACCCATTGGAATCGCACAAGCAACATCTTACAACTGAATATAATACAACAACATGAACAAAGACAGACTTTTTTACCACACCAAGTTCATATATATTCCATTTGATAATTGTTCTAGTGAAATTCGAACATGTTAAAGCCAAATGTATTCCTCTTTTTAAACCACTGGCTGAAATCTGAGTAGAGCTGACCCTGTTATTCCATTACGCTATGATTATTAGCCTTTAGTAATTTAAGCAGAAAATATTCTCCTGATTGTGTCTGGCATCTCAGAAGTACAGCAGTAACAGACACGACTGATTCAATTGAAGATGAAGTTGAATGATTGTCCTGTGCTTTGAGCTTTACACCACAGCAATTGAGAGTGTCTGTTTGAATTAGGGGCTGATAACTGCAAGTTTCACTGTCAGCGTATCATGTTTATATCCGTAATTTACTGAAGTACCATGGTATGGATGGATTTGCTTTCAGTCAGTTGTGAATAGTGTGCACAGTGCGTGTGTGTGTGTCTGTGTGTGTGTCTGTGTGTGTGTCTGTGTGTGTGTCTGTGTGTGTGTCTGTGTGTGTGTCTGTGTGTGTGTCTGTGTGTGTGTCTGTGTGTTGGGGGGGATACTGGATCCATACCAACAAATTCAAAAAATCTTTTTTCTGGCCTTGTTGAAATCCTAAAAATGGAACGTAAATCCTGTCTGGATTATAGGACTGTCTACAAATGGCAATATATCATTTGGGAAAGTTATCTGTTAGAATAGTATCGGCCCAAGTGTATGTCCATGGATGCAGTTTGAGATGAACCACATCTCCTCTCAAACTGGCTTGACAGACAGACGGGAGGTGGGAGAGAGAATGAGAGTGAAAGAAAGAGTTGGGTGAGAGAGAAGCAGAGAGCGATTGAAAGGCATGGAGAAAGAGAGAGTTTACTAAAGAGCCCAAACCCACAGCTGTCTACATAGAGATGTTGTGATTGGTAATACAGTGCAGCTGTGACCATGAAATCAGGATTTAGTGTAATTAGCTACTTTGAAGCTGGGACCTAATACCAAAATCTCAGACAAAATACTAGAGGATCTGCAGCTACTTGATGATAATCTGATATCCAATCCTCTCTGTATTTTTCTGTTTAACAACCGTGGGGCGAAGGCAGAGTTCCATTTGGTGTGTGTGTGTGTGTGTGCCAGGATACATGCAGAAATACAGCCTCTCTTTACATCTGTACAAGACATGATGCATGCATGCATTTTTTTGCCCCTTTTTTGCCCCTGTAAAGAAATGCAGTCTTCTTCTAGGATAACTTAATCTCTGTAACGAGCTTTGTGTTTGCTTCATACTGCTAAAATATTGGATTGATTTGCTGTGGCTGTATTTGCGTTAAGCAGACAGTTGGTATGCAGAATATAACTTAATTCAGGGTGTGGAAATGTATCCTTCTTTTTGAGTATTTCGAATAGCAAGGGGCAGTGTGTTATTTCAGAAATAGGTTGTAAAATAACGTGTAACATTTGGAATAGCACCTTATTGGTTTGCAGTCTCTTTCTGGGTGTTTGCAATCCCATGGGGTTTGAACGGTTCATCATGAGAAAAAACACCCAATGTAATATATTTCCTCCAAAGAGTAATTGCTTTGCCAAATATAATATCTTCATCATTCTTCATGGTTAAAACTGTTTCAAACGTTTAACAGCTGTTGCCTTGTTGGGCCTGTGGGTTGTTGTTTTTTACACTCACTCCTCTTTTAGAGGCCATCAAGACGAATTGTTTCAGACAAAGTAATCCCTTTAAACTCGCAATTGGTTGTTTATGCAATATTCCTAAACTGCATCAAAGGTAATTTGTGGGACTGTGGCTCTCTGACAACAGTGTAAGCTGAGCCTGGAGGATGATGAGGCTCAAACAAGACTAAATCAGCCTCCACTTTGGGCTGCATCTAGTCGGCCCTTCTCAGCTTTCGACCTCAGCTGTTTAATGCCTCTTTAGAAGGTTGGGGGCCCTAGTGGAGCTCAGGGGGGGCCCCTAATGAAGTGCTTTCAGATGGAAAGGCTTTTCAGTTCACTCTGCCCTCCGTTAGCCTGCCATGTCACCCCCTATTGCTCCCCAAGTCCAGAATAAGAGTATTAGCAAAGCCTTGGGCCTTGTAACCCTCCACATTACTCCCCCAGACCCAACTTGGACTGACCCAAATGCTCCCACCAACATCAGCTCCCCTCCCTCGACTTGGACCAATCCAGTTCAGTTGCACCACAGTGAAGCTGTCCATATTTAATGAAGCTGTGATACATTTACAGCTGGCCAAATCTCCCGTCTAATCCCACCCCTGATAATAACCGCCGTACGTTAAGCTGGGTAACTGTTTTTGTTCAACACGCTCCATGAGAGCTGGTGAGAACCCCACGGGGTCTGGTTCTGTGGACATTACTGAGTAACCTAATTTGCACTTGCTGTATGTAATGTACACCTATAAGAAATAAAGCACAGGGGTGGGGGCTGTCTGGTGGTGTCTTGAGGGGGTCGCTTTGACAAATAAGGCGTTCGATGTTAATGTCACAAAAGGTGCACTTCAGCGGGCAGAGAGATGGAGCGGAGCCAAGTGAGAAGGGAGCCTGAGGTAGTAATGAGGTGTTGCTGGACGCGTCTTCTAGATGTGAATTACATCAGAGCCCTGCAGAGCTATTGTAAACATGAATAAAAACAGATTGGTCTCCAAATCTGTTTTTTTTTCTGAGAAAACAATCATTCTTCTGTACTGCTTTACGTAAATACATGAATACACTATTAGCTAACCTCTCAAAAAAAACCTACTGGCAGATATTTTGTCAATTCAATATATCATTCATCCCCATTATTAAACAATAGAAGTACATTAAGAGTTATTTTCTGTAGTTCGCCCTCAGTGTGTTTTGACCTGAGAACAGAGAGTAGCTTTGAGGAATAGAGAGCTGGTACACCTGGACTACTGCTGCTGCTGCTGCTGCTGGGATTGGGTGGAGAGAGAGAGGAGACAGAGAGAGAGAGAGAGAGAGAGGCGACAGAGAGAGGGAGAGAGAGGGAGAAAAGGAGACAGAGAGAGAGAGTAAGCGAGAGAGAAGGAGACAGAGAGAGAGCGAGGGAGAAAAGGAGACAGAGTGTGTGTTTGAGAGAGAGAGACTGGAAGAGAGAGGACCATATTGAGTGTGAAGGGCCCATACTGTAGCACTGTTGAGATCTGGGACCCTGACGAACTACAGAGACCACTCTCTGGATTGTTGATGCCAATTTAGGCATGCTGTTTATTTTTACCATTTCATGCGAGTATTCAAATTTATTTCTTTATCCTTTCATTTTTCTCAGAGACTTTGACCGTTGTTTAAGGATCCCCCTCCCCACAGCCCCCCTGTCATCCATCCCCGGGCAATTACTGTGTCAGGAAGCAAGATCTCAAACATGTGGAGCCTGCTGCAAAAGACTGATTTAGCTCGACATTGAAAGATCCTCCATTCTAAAGAGGTATGGATGGCTCTGGGTCATCATCAAGAACGTATACAACTCAAGATGGAGTTCTGTTTAGATTAGTTGATTGGTTTTATAGATTGAAAATTATTTAATTTCACATATGATTTTGTCAGTTTGTGTTTTTTTTAAATATATATATTTTTAGGTTTAAATCAAGTAACATTTGAATGGTTTGCTAAGGAGCATGTTCTCTCTGACCAACAAAACAACGTTTATTTGTGTGTGTGCAAATAGCACTCATGATTACACTGGTTATTCAGAAAGGTGGTCTTCATCACAAAACGTAAAAACTTGAAATGATCTTGTATCAGCTGCCATTCTTCAGATCAAAAACCTCTCCAGAAATATTCCAGTCCGCTCCTTCGCCTTGCTACAGCACAAAGACTGAATGTAGATTAACATTCCTAGTCGAGAAATACCTTCTTATTACCCTTTTTACACTGTGACAATTTCAGGGGCTATGCTTTTGGAGCATGTCTTTGTTTAAGCTCTATGCTTTCTTATAAGCCCGACTCAGCTGAATGCACATGGGCAGTGTCAGCCGTAATTAGCTTTGACAGGGGCATTTAGTGGTTGTAATTCAAATCTAATTCAGAACATCTTAACCCTGAAGTCTGTCAGGGCTTTTGAAATGCGTTGGAACACTCATGGTCCCAATCATGTCTCGGTCCGTGTGGCAGCATGCTGATGTGTCAACAAGGCTGCTCAGGAAAACAGCTCTGCCAGGAGAGGAAAGTCCTTCACTGTCCTGGTGGAGAGAGAACACAAGAGGCGCCATCTTTACAGTCAACAAAACAAGTTGAGTTTCTAATTGATCTACACTGTTTGAAGTCACAAAACTGTTACAGAAATACGTGGAAACCTGCCTCAGGTTTGGTCCTCTGATGACCTTTAATGTGAGATTCTATGTTTTTACTGGCTCTCATCAAAAGAACACCACCTATGGTTGGTGAGAAAAAAAACATGGTTTGGTTTGAAAAGTGTCATTGAGTAGAATCATGGACTCCTCAATAATGGATAAAACAATAATAAAAGAAACCTAACCCTTGAATGATAAAAAATAACATATTGACGTCCATGTACTGTGCTCACTCATACTCACTGATATATGCCACCTGTCCAATATGTCCTCTGGTCTGTCTACCAGGTAAGACCAGTATGCAGTTTTTATATGATCTCATCCACAAAGGATCCATCTCATCCTGAAATAAATTCAAAGGTCTCTTTAGACCGATCTTATAGAGACTCTTTAAACTGAGTTTGAGACTAGGATTTGTTAACATTTACTTTGCCAATTTTTTAAGCAATAACAATTTTATATTCCTTGTCATTCTTACATTTTCACTGGAAAATCCGTTGTAGCATTTTCTTTACAGTCACATTTCCACTTGACATCATGTCCGTGAATTTAACTAAGTCAATCAGTTACAACCATCTAAAAACTTCTAATAGCTGATGTTGTTGCTGCCAATACAGAAACCTTCATGTGGACAAACCATCAACCAGACGACTACTTGTAATTGTCTCTAAAGTGAAAACAGTAAGCAGACATTCAAACACTAGAGGAAGCTAGCTGTCTAACTGCATCCATTTAAGGCGGCATATTTTCATTGCTCACATAATATAACACTTCTGCAGAGTGACACATGATTGATGATAGGGAGTGAGGTGGCTTTTCTAACCCTTTAAGTGTTCCGAAAACAAATTAAATCTTTCATCACGGTAACATGTCTATTACAAGATGTAGTAATAGCCCCTACTTGTATCAAATTATTTGTGTGTCTAAATAATTTTGAAAAATTAAACTATTAATCATCCCAGAGAGAAAGAGCTGACAAAAGATCATGCGTCAGGGGGCAACGAGAACGTGCTGGGGAGAGCCTCACTTAGCGAGTGTTTAAGGCTTATTCTGTGAAATGGTGTAATTGCTTAATTGCCAGTCTTTTGGTGGGTCTAGTGTTTCAAATGGTCAAAGTTAGCCACGAATCAAGTTTCATCAGACATTTCTAAAGTAAAACCAAATGTTCACTACAATTTTATAAATTATTATACTTTATTTTTTTGGAATCGAGTAATGTGGCTAAGAACACTATAAATGTCGAAAAAGTATTTGAAGTGGAAAAAATAAAACGTGTTGTTTTTCCCCTCTAGAACATATATTTTTATAACAAATAGATGTAATCCAGTTTGAGGCTTTAATACTGCAGGTGTTACCAGAAGCCTTAATGTTGGGTACCAACTCTGGGGTGTGCTTCATCCCAGCAACACTGTATTATGGTTCAGTTAGCTTTACAGTGGAACACACCCAACAGTGGAGCCCACTTTAAACAGTGGGAGGAAAAGGTTCACACATGGACTTAAGAGAGGTGTCAGACACGCTGTGTTCAGAAACGCCTCGTCTCCTGCCCAGCCTACGCTTTGTTATTACGCAGGTCCTAGAAAAACACAAAGGAATACTGTGTTTTTATATGAGTAATGCATTAACCTGCATGGGGAAAAGTTCATGTTAAAAGTATGGGCTCGGACAGCACAAGATTTATGACGATGGCTACAGAAATTATGCTTTTCTTCCCCCCAAAGGCATTTTAATTATGTAATTACTGCCAGCTGCTTTTCATTTGCGGCCGTCCTTAATTAGGGACAGGGGTCCACAGTTCAAGTGGCTCGGACCCTCTCTACCTCTTTCTCTCTCTCTCTTGCTCTCTCTCTCTCTCTCTCTCTCTCTCTCTCTCCCTGTGATAAGTCGAGAATTGTCCGGGGGGTTTCAGGGGAGCTCCAGATGATTAGCCAAATCCGTACCAAAACTCATTTGTTATTCAAGCTTTACCCAGGAGCGTCCCACTGGGCCCAGAAAAAAAGCCTTGGAGCCCAATTTCCTCCCTCTCTTATCTCTCTACCTCATCTGCAACAATTGTCCTTGAATAAGAAGCAACAATATCTGTGTTTTCTTTCCCTATTAAGTCACCAGATGCAGAGTAAACTGAACTGGGGTGGTGAGCGCCCTGCAGCACCTGATAATCAGCAATAATGTCCTCTATCACAGGTTATGGGGGGAAGTCCTTTAACCAAACAGCAGGGAGGGACAGAGAGAGGAGAGAGGAGCTGATAACAAAGAACCTCTGAATGCAGATCTGGGTCCCCCATAATTGTTGGATTGATATTCAAGTGATCTGCGTTGTCTTAGAAACCATGCTGACATATTAGACAGGTCGTTTTGGGGGAAATGACGTCATTGGCTTGTCTGGGCCCACGGCAGGGCAGTTACTGTCACAACCAGAGAGCATGTTTGGAGAGCAAAGCCTTCAGAATCAATCACAATATGAGAGAGGCTCCATCAGTCCTGATTAAAAAATTGTTCCTTTGGACTATGTGGCGCTAGGGCGGGACGACTGCAGAACATAATAAGTCACTAGATTGAGAATGTCAGAGTTTGGTGATAAGAGCATGTTGTGTGTGTGTGTGTGTGCGTGTGTGCTTTGGTATGTTCATACTCTGTATATTTGGCCTCTTTTCTGGAGGAGCTGTAACAGAAGTGAATGCATCATGTCTGTCAGGAATTATTACCCAGAGCTGCCTGGGTCTGGCTGAAACAGTCCAAACATCGAGGAAAAAAGCAAACTAAACTGTTTTAGTGAAGTGAAATGTTGTCTCACATGATTCAGCTGGTAGCTCTCTTACTGATATTGTATTATCATTTGGGAGGCAATTCAGGAGATTTCACAAGGTGACAATGTGTGTTGAAATAATATGATTGAGACAGAATTGTAAAATATTGTTGTCTTTGTCCAACATCTCTGGCTTAGGCAGATACAGACACTAGCAAGAGAGCGTGTTAGATGAAGAAACTGAGAAATGAGTTATTAAGACACCTTGGATAGAAGGACAGGGTGAGTTTGTCAATTAATAATAATGTACATTATTATCTGTTTTCAATACCTCTGTGTTTCTTTGTGTTTCAGAATTACACGTGTATAATTAGTAAATGGAATTCGGACACTGATATAAATGGCATCAAAACCCCAGGCCCTATAAACATATACTGCCCATATGTTTATGACATGCTAGTATTGAGCAATACCACAGGACAACAAACAACAAACAGGTTGGCAGAAGAAGTGAAAGAATCAACAAGAAAGAAGGAAAACCAAATAAAGGTGACAAATTATTTTCCCTCCCCAAACCTCTTCAACACACGCAATCGCATGTCTGCAAATAGTGCCGACTGAAACAAAATGACTTGCAGTGTGGCGCTAAGTGCAGCCATTTCTCTCTGGTCCCTTCAACACCAGTGGAGCAGTAATACACCTGACAGTGAGTGAAGACATGTCCGCCATGCATCCTGCTGCTTTCTTGATGTGTTGCAGATGTAAACTAGAATGTTTTCTTTCTTCCCTGGTGACCTTCATCCATGCTGTCTTCGCCATTTGAGCATTTGAGTCGGCACCACTCAAACAGAACATGGAGACACAGCCTCCTCTGATCCTTCCCAGCATGCTCTCTGGCTGTGTGCATTGCCTAGGTGAGATGACAGCTGTGATGGGGGCTTGATATTTTACTCATGGAAATGATCCAGTCATACGTCCATCAGTGTCACGGTATCTTCCTGTCACAAACCTCTTTTCACACTGAAGCCAGCAGAAAGGAATAAAAAAAAGAGAAGCAAAGAAATAAAATAAAAAAACAGGACATTGTAAAAGGATGTTTTAAAGTTTGGAGTGGTCTGGTGATTGGCCTGTCAAGGGGAAGTGGAGAGCGATGACACGTATGATTACCTGTGAGGATGATAAGGCTCTATCTCTGTGGGCTGGAGAGCATAATGCGCTACAAGCAAACAGAGACATTGAACACCTTCCAGACCTACAGACCAGCTTTTGTCTCGTTCTGAATTTGAATGGTTTATGATGCAGTTTAGATATGTGAGTTATTTGTAGCCCTCTATATAAATTGCAGTGTGTTTTCAATGGACATTTACCATTTAAATATATTTATATCCATGGAAGTAATAGTAATAAGTAATAGTTATTCCATCTAAAAACACACTCTGAACCCAAAAACTTTTCAGAGTATCACTGTTTGATGTGATCGCAATTTCACTTTTCCTTGGCATCATCTCCCGTGACGTTAAAACGTAATTTAAGCACTCATAAAATAGTACCATAATGGAAAAACCCGGGATTATACTATTCATGAAAATGAAAGAAAACCTTTTTTTTAAGGTATTTGATGCTTCATCTTTCCCTGGGATTTTTCTACACACACACCCAAATGTTTACAACAAGCATCTCTGTTGCTAATGGTCCGAGTACTCATGGTCATGTACTGTTACACTACATGTACTGGTAAACTTCAATTTCATCAGTTCATTTATCGAATTAATTTGGACTTCCTCTTGATTTTCAAATACCCCAATGGTACTCAGTGTTTCTAGAACAATCCGACTCGCTCATATGTTTTTGGAATGAACGTCCCTGCGACTCATGAGATTTGTTTTCCCTAAAGACGACAACTTTCAACTTAGTTTTTTAGAATTTAGGAAAATGAGCTACTGCTAGACTCAGACGGTGAACATGTTTCACTTTCAGCTTCTCAGAAAGCAAATAACTGGAGCCGCTGTCTAAATCAGGCTTAATGTCTGTGCTGTGGCCTTGGGTTCGACTGAGAGCTCTTTGATATTTTAGAATTAACACTTAAATAACTCAGTCTTGTGAAGAGTGAAAAATCCCTGCAGCTGTAGTATTTTTGGGGTAAAATACTAAATATGCTCCCAGCAGCACCTCATGTCAGACCATCATCAGACACTGGTCAGAAAGAGGACTTCAGGAAGGCAGAAAGATTTTTCCATGTCTTCAGTCTCCGTCACAAACTGAGGGATTTCTTTACTCTCCCTCAAATGAAAAGTACTATGGCTAAAAAAATATATAACCAGATCTTGACTTTTACAAAATCCAGACCCCTGAATTGAAAGTTAAGAGAAATGTTTGACTTTATGGAGGTTTCCAGTCCCTCATTGTATAATAATATATAATACCTGCCTCGGCCGTCTCCAGTGAAGTCATGACCATGACCCAAGGCAATTTCAGACAGGCATCAGCAAAGCCTCCTTTCAGTTGGGTCCTGTCTGAATTCTCCTGACAGTGTATAATGCTCTCCTGTCAGGACACACCAACCCCAGGTTTTTGGCCAAAGCCTATAACTTGCTAATGCTTGGCTCTTTCGGAAACTGCAGAACCTTATAAATCTAATCTAGAGAAACACCTCCACCTTTCAGGAGCGAGGGCGCGTCACACATCACAGCCAGCGTGGAGACTGAATCAGAACTATGAGAAGAAGGGGGTCCATGTTGGATATCTGACAAGAATTTGGAGTTGTTTTTACTTGTGTGCATGTTTCTCGTTTGCTTTCAATTTGTTAATTCAGCTAACACTCTCATAAAGCATGTCTCTTTTTCATGGAGGTGTTTGCCAAGTTACATGGTGGGTATTTGGCTTGGACTGTCCACATACAGTAAGTGCTGGTCGACTCTTTGACATTACATCTACTTATTTTCTGATGGGAACACTTATTTTCAGATGAAGGCCAGAGGGCGTTCTGAAAACGCACCTTCAGCTGTCAACATCTCTCTGTATTCAGCCTCTCATCCTCCAGTCATTCAGACCAGCAGGACTGACAGTCGACAAGGCCAATTCACCCTGACAGTAAACGTGCAATCCCATTTTTTCCCCCAAACTAATCCTCTCTGCGATTTATTGGTGTCTCTTCCCTGTGTTCATCCCCGTTCTGACTCCTGTTCGGCTGTTCACCCGTGCAGGAACTCATAAAGGCTTTACAGGGTTCAGCAGTCGTTTATTGGCTGCAGCTGCCAGACTCCATATAGTTTTATGGCTTACAAAGGATCTTCCTCTGCAGGAACCTTTCAGCTCAGTCTGGGTGAGACTCTGCTTAGTGTTGAGAAACAGCTGAGGACAGCAGCACTGTTACTGAAATCATGTCTGACCTCTCCTGATTGCTATTAATCGTACCGTACAATCTAATAAAGACTTAAAAGACCAATAAAGATTTAAGCCTACACACTGATTGGTGGAAGGGGCATATATAAAATATTGATCTAGAATCGTTATTTATAGCATTTAGTTGTAGCACCTACTTTTGGGGTGATAATGCTTTCTGAAATGGTAACTTTAATTCCTTGTAGGTAATATATCTGTTTCATAACACTTACAATACCAAACACACACAAAAATAATAATGGTGAATACACTTTTAATCAAATACATATTTTCATCCCATTCAAAATGTAAATTACCCATGTACAGTATAAATCAATACATTCACCCCAGTACACTTTAGACATCACACTTTACCTTTTAATTAGTTGGACTTGTTGTATAATTAGTAATTTGATTACCTGTGAATTCCTCTCTGTCTTTCCAGAGGGATGACATCATCCCAGCCAGCAGGGTCTCAGGGCAGACAGAGGTCATGACCTGCGGTCCTGCTTTGTAACTCCGCCCACTCTAAAGCTGTTTGACTCTGTTAGGCCCCGCCTGTGTTTATGACTCCTCCCACACTGACAACAACAACATACAGCTACCTCAATCTTCAACCCACAATGAGCTCAAGTTAGCATTTAGCTAAGGTGAACAGGTTGTGCTGAAGATTAATGCTAACAGATAATGTGGTCGCTGATGAACGTACATTTTTAGGAGACACGCAATTATATCTTTTTTTTCATGTAATCATAGTATTTCATCCAATAAATATCCCACCCAACCCAAGAGTTGCACTGTCCAATAAAACATAAATCAGATGAAGTGGCTCTGTAGGCTGCCCATCCCTCCCCATCTCCATCCAACTGATTTGTTAGTAAATCACAGCTGTCAGTAAAGTAGCAACGCTGATTAAAGTTCAGGGGTTTAATAGATCATTTTAAATAACCCCCAAATTACTCCCTCTCCTCAGCCGTTCCACCTGGACCTATGCCCTGGGTGCATGGCAGTTTTCAACCGTCGCAAAGCCCGGCCAAGTTCAGGCTCGCGGTTCCTGCGTATTCCCTGAGGAGAGGCTGCTGCAGGCCTGGACCAACATTCTCAGCTGTATTCAATCTGCTCTGAGACAAGCTGGCTATGAGAAAATGCAAAGGGAAAAGGCACGCACACACACACACACACACACACACCAAGACACACAAACATACACACATCTAGACACACACACACATGTAGACACACACACGTAGACACAAACATACACACATCTAGACACACACACACATGTAGACACACACACGTAGACACAAACATACACACATGTAGACACACACACACACACATGTAGACACACACACACGTAGACACACACACTGAGAAATGGAAAATCCTGGACAGTTGGTGTGCTTTGTTCACTTGGTGTGCAGCTGGAGCGTGTCCAGGAACAGTCTCCACACCCCCTAAACACCCACGCCCCCCCCCCTCCTCCCCCCCCCCCCCCTCCTCCCCTCCCCCCCTCCCCTCCCTGCACCCCAGTTCCCCTGACGATGGGAGTCCGTTCCAATTAATCGTGTTTAACCATTCTAATCACACTTTAGCACATTAATCCTATTTTCAATCCAAAACACATCTGAGATGACCTGCATGTGGGCCGCTGGAGGTTTTTTAGGTTTTTTCTTTTTTTTACTGCCACCGCAAATCAGATGAAACCCAGAGATGTTGGGCCCCACGTTTAGCATGCACTCTCACTGAACTTAGACTTCATAAAACAGGGACCCATATGCTTTTATTTCCCTTTGCACTCATAGGTAGAATTTACGACATGATGCCGATGACTTGCCTGTTAAAATGTCCCAGTAGAATCTTTAAAATGGCTTTGGATGAGGAGGTAATAGAAAAAAAGGACCATTACAACTGATTACGAGGAATAAAAGTCTTCCCTGTAGATACTTCTTTGCTTTTGCACATCATGTGGATATCTTTGTCACTGTCATGGTATCTTATCAGCTCACTGCTTTGAGTCCAGGTCATGAAGACAGTGTCTCAGTGCTGAGTGTTACCGCATCACTCCCACAGGCAGACTGCAATATCTAAACTCTCATATGCTGCTCTCGAAATCTGAACTGCGGTAATTTCTCTATATATAATCCCATGGGATAGAAGGAAAGTCCTTCTGTGGAATGATATCCCTGCAGACCTTAAATAATCTCTTGTTTTATGGGAAACACAGTATCGACTCCAGTGTGAAACTCTCCGAGGATTCTGCTAGAAGTTTGCAAATGGAACCTTCGGTAGCTCTTAAAATTCTGCTGCCAAGGTCTTATAAAGGGTGGTCCTGCATTGTTAATTAAGCCACGAAAAGAAAACAAAGCGTCCAATCCCACTGTTTAATGGCTGTGGTGTTGGCTCAGTCAAACAGAGACATTTAAGATCGTTGAGCTTTAGAGTAAATTTGAAACTTGTGGAGCCATATTCAAAAGGAAGAAAACAAACAAAAGGGCCAGTCAGAAGAACACAAAGTTGTTGAAATCTGAGCAAACCAATGATGTCACAGAGTCCCTGCTCAGCGTGTGGGTATGACCAGGGCTATGATGTCATGGGAGCTGCAGAATTAGGGAGCCTGCCACTGACTTTCTAACCTTGAGGAAGCCCCCAAGAAACTCCTTGGTCCTGGATGTTGCAGTGCTTTGGAAGTTCTTTAATTAATCATGCGTTCATTAGGTTGGAAAACCTGCAGTTAGCTAAGGCCATTAGGCAGAAGAAAACAGTGGCTGCTGGTGTCACAGTGGCTGCTGTGTGGTCAGGTACTTAGCATAATGGTGAGCAAACAGACATTAATCCACAAGTAACTGGAAAGATGGAGGGTGGAGTTGATGCTCACTGCATAATCCGCTGTTAGCTAACCAGCCCCTTGTCTGTCCTTCAGTAGCACTAAATAAACCCTCATTACTTGTGAATTGATCAAGCAACATGTTTGACAAGACGCTAGTTGCTAGATATCAGTAGTCAAATCTCAGTTATTGGAGTGGATTGGAGCACTGCTATGAGTTTATCCCCTCCCAAATGAGGCTGAAAACGTTCTGGCTAAATTCACTTTTCATCTCTCATCCGCTAAAGCCAAGAAAGGGGAGGCGTCTTTTCCAGGGCGGTTCACTTGGGACGAGGCCAGGCTGTGGGAGGGACTCTGGTGACCCTCCACACTTGAGCTATGACTTATGATGTGATATCAAACGAAGGGGACCTTGTCTGTCTGGATGAGACATTTTGCAGCTGTTCGAATGATCACACACACAGAAGCATGAGAATAAACTCCCTGCTGCAAACTACATTACATATTGTACTAAAACATGTCCAAATATAAACATATAAGTTGACTTGCTTGGTCAAAGTAGGGTCACTGGTAATCCTGGTGTTAGGAGAACAGACCAGCCATACATTTTGCATTGTTTTTACAACAAGACCTTGAAATATAAATCCTCATAGAAGACATGGGTATATTTGGTGCCAGTTTTGTGTAGTAGATAGGATATCTTCAAGATATACTGCTTTGAATTACATACATTACATTAGAAATCAATCTGTTTGCCTTGGCGCTTGTTACGTTTTTAATTGATGATGTAAAATTATCTGCACTGTCTCAACTGTGTAAAATACGGGGATGCTGTACAAATACACACCAAAAGTTCCAACAGAACATTAAATTCACACATTGTTTGAAAATTACTTTTTGTTTCCTGTCTCATCCAAAGGCACCACTTAAAACTGCTAAATAAATATGCTTGCAACATCAGGAAACGTTAGCGAGACAGAATGTGTGCTCTGGACTTGAGCCATGTCTCATGTTGTCAATGTGTTTGTAAGTAGGCCGCAAGTGTGAGCGATCACTGGAAATGATACGCTTTTAGAAGGATTTGATGTGAAGTATTAAGCCGTTCTTGGATGTTTGGCAGCTACAATCAGCAGGAATTAGATTCAGCGACATAATGTGCACCACAGGCGAGCCTCCTCGTCGATGCTGTCGTATCCCGTATTTTTCCGTCTGTTTTGTAAGCGTATGAACTGGATCAGGTTGTGGTAACAGGATAAATACAGTAGTGCAGTGAGCCTTGGGCCTGGAGAGGGCAAAACATGGGAGGTGGGATGGAAACTGGATTCTTTAGTTCGTCGGCCTTTCCCAGATCCTCCACCTCTCCAGAAAGTGTTTAAGTCATTGGAAATTGTGGAAACTCTTAAAGGACTGCTTGGGGGTGGGGGGGTAGGGGGGGGGGGGTTGAAGGATGGGAGGTGTGTGTGTGTGTGGGGGGGGGGGCATACATGAGGCAGCCAGCATCTGCTGCCACTCCAGGTCCCTCACTTGTTCCCCATGTCTCTTTCTAGCACTCAGCAGACCTCTGGTGTATCTCTAACAGTGGAGATGAACGCAGCAAATCCTGTCTGTAGCATTTAGCCTGCTGAGCTCTCTCCCTCAGTCTACCATCAACACACACTGTGACCAATGACATCCAGCTCTCAACCATGCAATCACATTCACATTTCAAGCTTGGTTTCTTGTGATGTCTGTCATGGTATCCAGGGATCCCTGCAGATGATTTCATGTATGAAGGCCTTTGACATCATGTTTGTCTCTATCCTGTTAGAACACAGCATGGTTTGTACTGATGAGACCAACAGGTACGTCCTTGAGATCAGCCCACAAAGCCACAGAAGCTTGGTCCAATATTTGAGGTTGAAAAGTAAAGAATTAACCTGAGATGGAAAACTTAAGATGACTCCATTTTATATTTCTTATTTTTTTTATCATCCATCATTATTTTATACTGTATTCAGATGCGTTTCTTTTTTCTTTGTTAAAAGTTCTCTAAAATATCTCTTCACATGTTTATGTGAGAAATTGATTGGACTCAAGGAAATGACTGACTGTCGTAACCATGTGATCAGCTGTGACATCATCAGTCTGTGTCACATGACTGGGATCATCAGGACACAAACCTGTAGTATTATTTCACTCTAAATGAAAAGTACGACCAACAACCAAAGAATTTCCTTTTTCTTAAAACGTAATTAATTTGTACTCAATACAGACCATGAGCCTGGAGGGAAAACAGAAAAACCAAATAGAATGGAGAGAAATAACAGATGCTTCAGCAGCAGATACTGTAGACTTTATTATAAAGCTTACATTCTAACTAAGAACACATGTAACATGTCTGAAACTAATTAAGTGTTATGGCAGGAGGCATATGCCCATTTAATTTTCTATCTCCAATACATCTTCTCTATCGATACAATCTAATCTGTGAGCTGGACAGAGCCAAGAATAACATTAGCAAAATGGAGAATTGCATGTTCGGACAGACAAGTGTATTCATGACGTCCTGAAAACGAATTAATCGATTTGGATGGCTTTTTATTCATCACTGACAAGCTGTTATTAAATTCTTATGTTTGTAACGTGAGGCTGACATGAGACGAAGGCTAAAAGGCCTTTGTGAGAGGCTGGTCGACGGGCAGGACCATTACTGTACATGGAGCTGCAGGAAAACAGATTGGCTGTGTGTGAAGTGCACCTTAACATTCCTGTCTTGGTGAGGGAAAAGGTTTGGCAAACATCACGGAGGGATTTAAAACTTTACCACTGCTTGTTTTGACATATGAATGTGCTAAAATGGCCTGTGATTGTAAAACTATGTTCCTTGTCCAATAGTTTTTGTTTAGTTTTTTTAACTGAAAATGTATTTACTGATTTGTTACATACAGTGTATATCTCAGAAGTGGGGTTGTGATTATATATATATATTTTTATAATAGTTTATTATAAATAGAATATATAATAATAATTATTATATTATATTATTATTATTATAGTTATATTTAGCTATGGACCTTTTGGATTCTAGTTTAGTGCTTGTGTAGTAAGAAACATGTTATTGGTATTACAAAATTGGTATATGAAATGCCAAAGATTCTAGATTATATATATGATATAATTGCTTAAAAATACATACAAAAGATTCATAGCTCTACAAATGGATTGCTTGAACAGATACATAAAACGTATGATCAAAGAAATGTCTGTTCATGCCAACAACTGTTATATTGACACATTACTATTCCTACTTGTTTCATCGAAGACAGACAGCTCTTACTCTATAATTACTTTCATATGGACATTAAAACAGGTTATTGAACAGGTCATCTCATCTGTCAAGAAGCAATAAGACAAATGGGGGTGTTGCTCATATGCATATACATGTACACCCATGTCTTCTGGACTCCAGCATCAGGATAACTAGGTTCAATGCAAAGAGGGCAACTTGGCTTCCTGAGATCAGATTCACCTCTTTGATTTAGAGGTGCAGCCTCGTCCACCATCTGGTCCAACACGTGTCAAAACCACTTCACTCAAGTGCTAAGTCATGATGATGAATTGTGGGTAATACCACATTTTACAGACCAGTTTACAGCTGCTACTTTAGTATTTACTAGGTAACTGTGGGGTGACAATTGATACTTAGGTTAAAGTAACAAGAATCCCACATGCTCGGATTATATAATTAACTGGTAATTGTGAATTTACCATTCGCTTCCTTTTTTTAAACCCTTCATATTCTGGCCTGTGAAGGTCAACTGAAGTATATAAAACATTTTTTCATGTTGAAATAATGCTGGAGTTTTCTATGACAAGACTGTTCAAGCATGGGAAAAAAACATAAAGTTAAGGTCGTCTGGAGATATCTTTATTTTCATGTCACATTGCAGGTCAGGGAAGTATACGATTTCATTTTAAAAGGACGGACAGTCTTTCCCCAATATCCGTTTCAGAAAATCTACTAGACAACCAATCAAACAAATAGAAAACAGTTACAGATTTTGAGAGGGAAATATATTAAAGCCTGCATTCCAAACCACAGATATTCCATATTCCATTTCCCCCCTTCAAAATCATTCTGAAGGTTCTTTAGTGGACTGTTGAAATCCCCAAACTGAATGTGGTGGAACAGACATGCTGATCTCTCGGCCTGAGAGGGGATCTGAGCTGAGAGGACCACCCATAAGTATCAGATAAGGCTGGGGGGCAAGCCTGGCCCAAATCAGGACTGGAAATTACACTGATGTTTGTAATGGGGGGTTGTAGAGGGGTGGGGTTGGGTGGGGGGGGGGGTAAGACGGCAAAAACGATCCCTATTTGCGCTCCTCAGCCACCCCTCCATAGACCACACGGTTCCCAGTAATAGATTTCAGCAGAATTTTTGCTCTCGTCGACGCTTGTTTATTATTGTTCCCAATGACAGAGTGCACAGTTAAAGGGAGGGAGTGGAGATGGTGGTGAGTGGCTGGCAGGGGATGAGGGGGGGGGGGGGGGGGAGCGGGGGGGGGGGAGGAAGGGCACTGAAAACAATCATCGTCAAACATGAGTACGCCAACTGTCAGTCTGCGAAGGACAAAATGCCCTGAGGTTTGATGCAGGACAGCTCAGGAGATTAATGGTGGCTTTAAAAGCCATATATCCTAAAGCTGCTGTACGTCCATTCGTCCGTCAGTCTGTCTGACTCTGGCAGCCGTTCTACTCACTTCAGCCTCTAAGAAGTCCTGTTATAAAGCCACTTTAGAGCAGCTCAAACACTTTCAGGATTGTAACATCAGGTTTTCTTATTTGTTGCTGTGAAAATAGAAATGAAATGAAATGAGCGTCTGTCACGCTCGTCCCTCTAGAAGGTGCTGGGAGCTTTTGGAGGACATATTTGGTTGAAAAGACTATTCTCATAATTTCACTATCATCTACCAACAGATCGGTGATCAGTTTAACCATATCCCAAACCCAAAATTTCAGAAGGACCAACAGTGAGACCAGCTGTAAATAGACTACACAGCCTACTGCCTGTTACTGCAGGTCCTGTAGCCAAGCCTACTGTGCTCTCCTTCAGAGACAGACGAATAATCACAAGCCTAAATGGATTTAGTGCTTTAAGACGTTTGTTCCTCGTCTCATTCCATTGTTGGATTAATTACAGCCGCCTCTTCTGCCTGCTTTACTTGGGATGGGATTAGGGAGTTCCAAGGAGTTAAACCTATGGATGGTCATAGTGGGTCTTAATGGAGTGAACTGGGGAAGTGGAATTACCATTCATCTCTAATGCTTTGCTTCAATCTCCACGAACTGTTGGCTCAAACTCAATTAAACCTGTTGGCTTAGTATGTGTGTGTTTTTTTTGTCATTGGTGGTGAAATCTATGGTCAATACATAAGTTAATTATTTAAAGACTTATTTTACTTGCAAATAAATCTAAATCCCATGCAAATGGGAATGGTAAACCTATTTCAGATTAGGCTTGTTTACTCTGGAAACTATTATTATATTGAATAAAGTGGAGTCATTCCTGCGTGAAGACTGAAGTATATCCTGAGATGCTGACAAGAACTGACCCCGGTTTCTTCGGCTAAATACTGAAACTTTATCCAGGGGTCGCCCCTCCTTAGTCCGGCTGAGTGCTTCAATTTCACTGCTGATTTAATAGAAATGAAACAGGATGGATTTGGGGATGTTTCGTTAGTCTTCCTCTCCTTCCAGTACTGAGGAAATTAAAGCAAATGAGAGTTCAAAACCCCTTATTTTCCTGTCCTCTACCTCTGGGCTCAAGGCTGCCAGGGAATATTCTTTCTCTGGCAAAGTTAAAACCTAATTAGTCATCTTAAGTCCCCCCTGATCCCTGGACTCACTGAAGTGAATGTGTATTCTGACACACTAAGATCACCCCTGTTGCTGCAGGTGTATAGAGAGTGAGCAGCTTTGCCACATCATCCACACACACACATACACACACACACACACACACACACACATCTCCCACACACTCACACATCTCCGATACACACACACACATCTCCCACACACACACACATATCTCTCATGCACTACATTCCCACATCACATTCAATGTGTTGACTAGACTCCAAACATTAGAACGTTGATGCAGTTTAATATGTTTAATATCTAAATATTCACATGATTTATTTGTTTTTTTAATTAACAATTTTTGTGTTCTAATGCAATCCTTTGTTATTCAACCTGTTTTAATTCATTTATCCATCTGGTAAAAAGGAAAATACAAGAAACTAATAAAGTATTCAGTCCCAGGAACATATAGGAGAGTTTTGTTTCCTTGTAGTATTCCAGTAATTTAAGCAAACTATATAACAGCAAATAGATAAGTGGCTATAAGTAGAATGTCCTTGCTCTTATTGAATTACCCAACCCATGATAACATCTAGATCACTTGAGTGCCAACCACAACATTCTGAAAGTGGTTTAATATGATAGGTTGTAGTTTGAGGTTGACTTAAGGTTTAAAGCATTACCATGCATTGTTTGTTACAACAGTTATGCTTTCTGTAATTGAATGTTCCGTTTATTTTAGCCATGAACTGACTTAATCAGGAAAATATGGTAAGTGACTTCCATTCAAAACAGGAAACTTTGCAATTGAGTAGACAGTTGACTGGAATAGCCCATGTATTTACAGGAGTGAATCATTATAGCAAAAATATTTTAAAGCACTGTTTCAGAGGATTTTTTCAAGTGAAGAACATTATTTTATTTGAAACATTTACAAATAAAATAGAAAATTGTAATATGCTTTTTATAGTTTTATAGCCTTTGGAGAAAGGAAGGGAAATACGGAATTTGACCCTTTAAAGCTTGAAGGAGAGCAAAAACTCCGCATGTTTTTTTTTTTGGTGTGCCAGAGGGCAAAACATTGATAGTTCCGAGATATGGGGAATGGTTACATACATTTCCAGGATTATTGAATTATTCATGATAAACTTCCCTAAGAATGTACAGAATTAGGGGACGTCTAAGTGAATCCATCCCCTGTGCGCTCTGGTTCCCGCCTAATGATGCTCATTATTCCACAGCTTAATTTTGATTCTCAGGCTCCTGCATGAATCAGCCCTCGCGCTGGCACAATGCACACCTCGCGCCCCAACAAAAGGCGCGTTGAACTGAGCTCGCGAACACGCGCGCCTTGCCGGAGGAGATCGGGAGCGCGCTTGGCAAACTCTGAGCAGGTTTTTCAGTGAGGTTAAATTCAAGTCATATAAAGACCGGATTAGGGCCTGAGCTTACACAACGAGGAAGAAAATTGAATGTTTAGTCGAAAATATGCGGCTAATTCCATTCTGTCATCAGTGGATATTAAAGATCATTAACTGGCACGTAGAATTATTTGTAAATCACAATGGCAGTACTGTTGAAATTATCTTTAATTTCCAGAGGCTAAAAGTGATCTGAAGTTTAGCGGGGTATCGTCTTATTACTATTACTAAACCTCCTCAAGGTTTTAAGGATTTGATATCCCATTGTTGAATAGAAAATGAACGATATTATGTTTCACTAGGATATCATTAATTTCACTATCACCCTCTTTCTCACAGATGTAAAAGGTGTTAGACCGTTATTCATAATCTCCCTAAACATGCACTCACGAATGTGCGCTCCCCCCAGTACACAGACTCCAGACCCACATTAAAACTATCTGTAACATTTCAAATCTAAACATTTACAATAAGCTTGATGCAAGCAAACACTGTCATCCGTGGGTTTAGAGAAAACAAACCATAGGGGCAGGGGGGCAGGGGGGCAGGGCAGGTCCTTGGCACCTGTGCTGGATTATTGAGGGACCACCTTAAGTAACAGACAGATTTTAGATTTTAGATTGAGTTACGGCAGAGGGTCGGGCCAGCTCAGCCCAGGTGCTGTGTGGATAATACCTCCCAGATCACAACAATATGGTTCTGTTTCAGTCCTCCCTCTCTCCTCTCTCCTTCCCTTCCGCCCCTGGAGTTGGTTGAATGCCAAGGTGAGCTAACTGTGGGTTGTCTCTGTGCGTATGTCCTGACCAAGTCTGTTCTCATGCTAACTAGTCTTGGCACACACCTGGACAGAGCGCTTGGTGTTTCCCTCTGTGTGTGGTGCAGAGACCATGGCCCCATACACTGGGCCCTATAATATGGCCCCTACACCCTGGGCCCTATACTATGGCCCCTATACCCTGGCCCCTACACCCTGGGCCCTATACCATGGGCCCTATACCATGGGCCCTATACCCTGGCCCTATACCATGGGCCCTATACCATTGGCTCAATACCCTGGCCCCTACACCCTGGGCCCTATACCCTGGGCCCTATACCCTGGGCCCTATACTATGGCCCCTATACCCTGGGCCCTATACCCTGGGCCCTATACTATGGCCCCTATACCATGGGCCCTATACTATGGCCCCTACACCATGGGCCCTATACTATGGCCACTACACTATGGGCCCTATACTATGGCCCCTACACCATGGGCCCTATACTATGGCCCCTACACCATGGGCCCTATACTATGGCCCCTACACCATGGGCCCTATACTATGGCCCCTAAACCCTGGGCCCTATACTATGGCCCCTAAACCCTGGGCCCCAGCCTCTCTGTTTATCTTTTGGTCATGCATACATACAGTGGATGAGAATACAGGGGAGATGTTGTCTGGAAATGATCAGCAAATGTTTGGGTTTTGGAATGTCTGTTCTTGTCTTTCTACTGGCTAAACAGGAACAAACTGTGCCTGAAATGTTGCCTATATTTTGGAATACGTAGAAAGCAGTGAGAATGATTTCATTTCAGACTAATGACTAATTATAAAGAATTTGGGGGGCATTTCTGCTCATCAGAATGTGAGCTCTCTTGCGCCCCCCTATGGCTTAACAAGCTGGAGACATCCTTTTAGCTGTCTTCATCACAAATTAGACATTCACTGTGAAAATAGTCTAATTCAAATAAGCCACATGCAGTAGTAGTACAATGACACATCATTCTACTAAGGATTTTACTTTGAAAACTCCAACCAGACTGTAATACGTATAGACTGAAATATCCATGAATAAAAAATGAAAAGATAATTGCATCCAAGAGGCATCGCCATGGAAATGATTGACCTGGATAACTATGTGGAAAATATAATGGCATATTTGAATGTAATTGAAAGCTTTTTAGCACCTCTATACATTACATTTCAATTCCATGTGGACATGTACGATTTGAAAGTGCATCTCAGTCTGGAATTAAGGCAGTGGGGGTTAAAGATTTAATATGTTCCATTCAATCCATCCCAGGCTTGTCTCTTCCTGGACTGTTTTGATAGAATAATTCTAGGTTCTATTATGATTCTGCCATGACTACCAGCCTTGCTTGGAATTTCTTTCAATTCTAAAGCGTGTTAAGTAGTACCTTTCCACTGGTCTCTGAAAGGAGGGGAGGTGGGGAGGGCTGTGTTACAACCCTGTAAATGTAAAAATGTGTTTCTGTAATTTTGGTGGTCACTACACTCTCCAAGATAGCTTCACATGACTGTATATAGCTGCATCTCATCAGTAATTACCAGGATTGGCTGATGGATTCTCAGCTATAATGAATGATTGATCATATTTGAAATTAATAGGTCCTTTTGATCCACTGACAGACATCTTTGGGAGAGATCTTCTTTTTAGAATCATTTGTGAATACATACAAAATTAAGTAAAAGTAGAAACTAAGTAAGAAATATTTAGAATTTTTAAAATTTTGTTTAGTATTTATTCATTCTCCTACATATTCATGAGTGGTCATTTTTTGGAGGCCAACTTTGACCAAATCAGAATCAGAATGCTTTTTAGATGTGCTGTTTCAGTATATCTAATTTGGTATGATAAATAAACTTTGCATTGTATTGTATTGCTGTGCCTGGTCTCTGCATAGGCATTGTAAATAATCCACAAGTCTTACAATATTGGGATCAGTGGTCTTGATATTACGCAGATACAAGTAACATGCAATGTTAGTCATGTATGTAATTTATGGCTATGGTATTTTTTTACTCCATATATGATATGAAAACTTGCATGAACTGTTCAAATTGTTTCAAGATCTATTCCATCGACTTAAGATATTCTATGAGGGGGGGAAAAAAGATTACTAGTAATCATTTGTATATTAACAGCATACTTAAACATGTGATGACTGACAACCACAACTAAGCTACATTTTGTTCCATGGTACAGATGACAAATGGTACATTTGTGCTTTGATGCAGATATTGCTTTTGTGCCTGATTTACAGCTCTTGTTCATGACCCACACACTTCTGGAGAGTCATTGAACTGTTCTTCAGTTCATGAACACATGGGTTTTATTGCTGACGTTGAACGCTGCCTCTGTGTCCAACTGCAGACACACTGTAGAGCAGAGCTCCATATGGAAGGGCTGACAACAGACTATACATATGAATTTCTCCACTCTGTGTTTGAAATGATAGGTGAGGAAAGAACCCTGCATGTTAATCGCCTGCTCAAGCTTAGTTTTAGATACGTCTGACCTGAAATACACATTAAATAAACACTCACACACACACACACACACACACACACACACACACCACTCCGGCACTGGACAGAGGTATGTGGGGCTGTTTATCTGTCTAGCACTCATCTCACACACTCAACTCTACACACTCCACCCTAGACTACATTTGTATGCAAACAAACACATGCACACACAAGCACACACACACACGCACGCACACACACACACACACACGTTAGATCCACATCTGCAGCAGCTGTCTGGTCCTGGACATCTCACAGTCCCTCCACAGTCCCTCCACAGTCCCTCCACAGTCCCTCCACAGTCCCTCCACAGTCCCTCCACAGTACACACATTTAGACACATTTAGCTCAGAAGACATTTACTGGTTATAAGACCCAATGTTGACGTATCAATGCCACGGCTCAATATGTTTATTTGATCAAATTACAGACAGATAAACCATTTTGATCGTTAGGATGGAGTTGCTTAACAATCATATATATGCAGGCCCTAAGAATCTGTATTTAAATCTGTATGCAGTGTCTAGTATTTGTATTACCATTGTTTTGTCTTTCAAACACACTGTGATGGCATGCAAACACACAAGATGGAATAGTGCTCCTCTTAAATCACATAAATATATATTTCGTACCCCGATGCTGACAGCCTTGTTTTATGTATCCATTGCATTATCCAGTCCTGTATTTAAACTGGTTTTACAGATCAGACTCCTGATAGATGGCAGAAGGCAGAGAGCAGCTGTACAGATCTGGATCTGCTTGTCTGCTGGGCATCCATGATTGACAGGATCCATTCAGTTAGTAAGTGGGGCCTTCACACCTCTCACGCTTTTAATTTCAAATGGCTGTTTCGTTTTAGAAAACCTTTTTACTCTCTACTTTCACTCCCGCTAGGAAGTAGAAATGTTTAAAAAGAAAGAAAATAATATGCCAGTTTTTTTTCATGTTTTGAATTACAGTGTTCTTGCAGAGTGTCTTTATAACACGCATAAAGCCTGAAATGTTGCCATATAAAAAGACCACTTTCTGTCCAAATTATACATGAAGTTAAGCAGCAATTAATTTAAACACTGAAGAAAAATCCAAGACCTACGATATTTTTGTATTTTCTTTTTCATAAATACATTGAGCCAGTTACAGTAACTGGAGTTTATAATCTTGTCCTGAAATACAAAATAGCTTAATTACCTTATTTTTTATGAATCGATACACACCTTTTATAAATAAACTGCAACTACATTTTATATTTTTTTTACATTGACACGTATATGCTAGAAATGCCTTATTAAATCTACAGATATCCTAAGATTTTTTTTTCTGAATGTCAGCAGCCGTTTTGTGATTTAAATGGTGACAAATTCAACCAATTATTTTCAGAATAAAACTTTGTAGCCTACTTGAATTGTAATACGTGTTAATCTTACAAACATACTATTGTTACTCACTGTCTAGCATGTTGGCAGTCTGAATACGAGGTAGTCTATACACGCTATGGTGATAGACTATTAAATAATACTATATGTATTATGTTATCTAGTTAGGACACGGTTGTCATTTTCATGTCATTAATTTGACCTTTAGGCCTGTTTATTGTTTCTCTGCGACTCATATGGAAATATCAGCTCATATTTAAAGGTATTTTCATTTTCAGTGTCATCATTCAGGCTTTATTAGATCCATTAAGTTTGCCTATGTATCGTGTTCAATTAAAGTTTTTCCGGTCAACTTTTCTCTGTAACTCTATCCTCCAGTCTGGTGCATAGCTGACTGAAAGCAATCAACACACCTGAATACAAACACATTTACTGCAGAACTCAACACTCACAATACACATCCTCACTTCTCAAACACAGCCACATCAATATACTGTTAGGGAACATTCTCCTAGTTCCCCTGCAAGCATTTCATTTGATTAACTATGTAATTGTAATAGGTTTTCGTTTACTTGCTGAATGGCAACACTAATGGCAGTTATCTTAACACAGCCAGAGTAATATGTTCAGTAAAGGCAGTAGTTAGTGGAGGTGTTTAAAGTTAACACACACATTTCCTCCACACTGAGATCCTCTCTGATGGGTTAAAGGAGATGATCTCTTCACATCCATCTCCTGTGGAGATCTGATGAAGGTCGTGTTAGACTGACAGGATTGCAAATAAAAAGAGGAACATGAATTACTGAAGGCTGATGTTACAGTATCCCTCAGAATCCCATAGTGAGATGGGTTTGATTCCATATTTGATATTTATTAGATATTTCGATTTGACCTAATCAGAGGTTATTTGAATTATGACGCACAAGAGGAAAGAAAGTCTTATTAAATTGTTGTTGCTTCACTTGTTAATCAGTCCCCACGGCTTTGAATCATATCCTCCAGTTCTGCAATGAAATAAATAAAATAAAATAGACACATTTGGACTATTCTGATACTCACACTCCCCCTCTCTGTTTTTATGTCTCTCACACACACATAAACACACACATAAACACACACACCAGCCTCACACTGTAATCAATGACAATCCGACACCAGTCTGCGTATATCGAATATATTTGATGTTGATCAGAAATAAGCCAACCGCATTAATGATCTTGAATTTGTTTGCATTTAATTCTGATGGGGATTAAATTAATGTGATTATTTAATATGGCTGCAATAAACTGTAGAGACTGACACAACACTAGGTTTGCTTTAAAAGTCTGCAAATAGAACAGATTAATTTAATTGCATTAATTCTCAATACACAGATCGATGCCTTTCACACTGTTTCACACCCTAAAACAGCCAGCCAGCCCCCCTCCCAGGACTGATGACGTCAGCAGGGTATAAAACCAGGCTGGTTCAGCTGGAGCACAGCGCACTGTTCAGAGCTGGATCATCCTAGAGGAGCAGCGATACTTCAGCACAGGACTGAACTGCAAGAACTGAGAAAAACACATCAAACTAACTCGTTATGACGCAGATTTAAGAACTTTTTTTTTCTGGACTTCTCACGATAGTTAACTACTTTGAAGCGCCGTGATTTCCAGATCGCCTTGGTGTTGGTGATGCCCGCTGGTATGTTCAGTATCGACAGTATCCTGTCCTCCAGACCCTCCAGACCCTGTAAAGACCCCCTCCTGCTGCACAGGAACCCCCCAGTCCTGTTCTCCAGTCTGACGGATCCTCTCTACACTGCTGCAGAGTATCATGGACTCTATTCCCACACACCTTCTCCTCCCGGTGTTCAGGCAGTAAACGGCACCAGATTAGGATATAATAACTATTACTATGGTCAGCTCCATGTGCAGGGCCCCTCTGGCCCTTCTGGCCCCGGGGCCCCTGCCTGCTGTGGCTCCATCCAGGCCCTCAGCTCCCAGCAGTGTCCCTGCATTCAGTCAGGTAAGTTTCCTTATTATTGAAAACTCTTTTCCTTGCAGCATTATACTTCTCTAAACTTAATCCTCGAATAAGAGACCCTAACATATCTGTATGTTTGCTCATTTCTGCCACCGTGAATTCTATGTTTGTAAACCTTGCATAGCGATTAAACCCCCATTCGGATTCTGATTCTATAGAAGTCCTGGTTTCATAACGTTTTTCCTTAGTGGTGTTTACACAGTTTTACTAGAACTTTATCCCGTCTGTTTGGTCACCTGTGGTCAGTTCATGTTGATGTATACGCATGCTTGATCATCCCAAACCAAATTATTTTAATAACGTAATGAATCTCTGTGTTTGGCTGCCAGCCTGAAGGTTCCATTTGACACCTTTATCATTCTTTCTTAGGTTACGACAGTTCTGGATCAGTTCTCTTATCTCCGGTCCCCCATCAGATGATGTCTTATATGAACCTGGGCACCTTATCAAGGACTGAGCTGCAGTTACTGAACCAGCTTCACTGCAGAAGAAAGAGGAGACACAGAACCATCTTTACTGACGAGCAGCTGGAGAACCTGGAGAACCTCTTCCAGGAGACCAAGTATCCAGATGTGGGAACCCGCGAGC
This sequence comes from Protosalanx chinensis, assembly GCA_030340685.1. Classification (NCBI taxonomy): domain Eukaryota; kingdom Metazoa; phylum Chordata; class Actinopteri; order Osmeriformes; family Salangidae; genus Protosalanx; species Protosalanx chinensis. The sequence continues at coordinate 401,876 of CM059324.1, forward strand.
AGCTGGCAAGGAGAGTCCATCTGAGAGAGGAGAAGGTGGAGGTGAGTCTGGGAATAATCTGGATCAATATACTGCGGAAGATTCATTTGGGGGGATTTAAAACCAAGGAAACATGAAACTAATTGTAGGCTATTATAAGAAACAGATGTAAGCTTTAATTATTATGTAGTTAAATTATTATGTTATTATGTAGGCTTTAATCATTTTCAATACAGTTCCTGTACTCTGCCCAACGATGAAGTAGGCCTGCGCAAACCAGAAACCAAACGTTATGGATGACATAATATGAAATGATATAATGATAATAATTTGATAAGAATGATAATTGAACCTTATTATATTTATATAATTATAATTGCTTATAATTGAATTGTAATAGTATACGTCTGGATTAATACTGCGGGATATATAGTTGCCACGGATTGCCACGATAGCTACGTTATTAGTCAATCTAGAATGAATATTATAAGGTGGGTTGCTTATAATTGAATCTTATAATTATTTGGTAATAATGATAATATATAATATGATATCATATGGTGATGATAACACTGAGCAAACCATCACCTAACCGTGCTCACAACCTTCCCTCCTATAATGCAGATACATGAAATCACACTCAACGAAATATATCAAATTGATCTTTGTAAATATATGATCTTTCTGCTCATATAGGTGTGGTTCAAAAACAGACGAGCTAAATGGAGAAGACAGAAACGATCCTCTTCAGAAGAGTCTGAAAACTCACAGAAATGGAACAAAACCACGAAAACAGAGAAAAGTGAGGAGATTAAAAGTGATTCAGACTGAAATAATAAAATAACATTACTGCACCTTTATTATTGGACTAAGTGTACAAAGTGTAAATGTGACCTGATGTAATGAAATGTGTTGCCGTTATGTTGCACAATTGTAAAGTAAAATGTACTGTTATTATTGCTATATGTGTAAACTATTTATATTTAATTTAAGTGTTAAGGTTGCGCACACGGTAATGATGAACCTGGAGTTAATATAACATCTGGATATTACATGTTACAAAGCTGATAGTTATTATTATTCATCAAACTTGGTAGAACTTCTTTAACAAACGTCGAAAACTGAAAGATGTTTAAATTCATAGCAGTAATTTGACCAGTGGACAAGGTTTTAATTCTTATCTATTTGAGATGAAACACTAAACCTTGCAGTAGGTTAAAACTGGTGTTTTATACAATCAATGATGAAGTAATAATGAATATACATTAAATCATATCTAAAACATCGAAATTGTTTGTCAATTGTTTTTAATAATTTCGGAGCTTAAATTGTTGCATTTAAGAAGAAAAACTGATTAAAGCCTAATTAAAATCAATTCTTTTTCACTTTTGATCATTTTGTCGCCTTCCGTTCAGATAAGATGAAATCATTACAGGAGCACAGAGACCATTTCTGATCTCTGAACTTTATAAACAGGATGATTTAGACAGTTACGATACAATTTAATACAGTTAAGATAAAATCCCTTTTACAATACAAAGATTTGTGATTTTGTTTTCTTCTGAAAAATTCTGCTTAGAACTGGAAAAACTCTTTAAATATTGTAAACTTTAAATATTGTATTCACCTATTCCGTCCATGAGCACTGACAGGCATCGAAGGATGGATAAAAGCGTCTGCTAAATGAATAAATGAGTAACAATCAGCTTATTTAACATTTTAATAAACATTTCAGTTTAAACCCCTAGTTTGACTGTTAACTAGCTACAGCCTGTTGATCTGATATAGAACATTTAACCTCTAAGTCGTATTGAATGCAACGATGGTTTGAAACAAAGGAGAAAAAAATTATAGTATTTGAATTAGCAGTTAAATAAATAGTGAACAAAACATATTTATATATATATATATATATAAAATAAAAAAAATCTTAAGAGTTCGATGCACATTGTATTCACAATACTGGAGTACTTCAAAACCAGTTGAACCTTATTGGATATTGTGTCTAATATTCCTGTGTTAAATACAATATAAACCTCAGTATGTCAGTATCTGATGTGGTGAAAGATGTTGACTGTTACACTCCAACTGAATTAATAGGATTTAATTTGTACTCTAATAAAAAGTAGAACGCGCCAGTCAGGACGATGCATCCATCACATTGCCAGTTCTTTCCCCATTAACTCCCTACTGTAGAAACCCATATTTGCGGGACTGTAAATGAAATAATCTAATATATGAAAGGCTTCCCTGGGTTAGAGAAGGTTACAGCAGGTGCTGTGAAATAAAGCTAAATGTGGTGAAATATTAAATACTTTCTACCGTTCCAGATTTTACAAATCTGATGTGTTAAATCGATAAGGCACTTTAGATGATATTGCATCTGTAAATACCTAATCAGTAAAATCTCATCATTTATTTCATTTTCTGTGCATAAAGCCAGAAGGTTTGATAAGAGATCCAGATACAAGATCAGGTACAAACAGCACATCAAAAGTCAAATGATTTTCTATAAAGATATATATCTGAATCAGACTTTCCATCAACACCTAATGTGGTCGACAAACAATCTGAATTATGGACAAGATAAAGATATTAACTCATTAATTACACGATAAAGTGTGACTCTAATACAAGCTGACTTTCTAAACCCACATGTTGCTCTCAGATAAAGAGCCATAAGTGAACCATATGGTCCTCCTGGTCTGTCATGCTAACAGGCTAACTCTCTCCTGGTCATGCCAGGCTAACTCTCTCCTGGTCATGCCAGGCTAACTCTCTCCTGGTCATGCTAACAGGCTAACTTTCTCCTGGTCATGCTAACAGGCTAACTCTCTCCTGGTCATGCCAGGCTAACTCTCTCCTGGTCATGTCAGGCTAACTCTCTCCTGGTCATGTCAGGCTAACTCTCTCCTGGTCATGCCAGGCTAACTCTCTCCTGGTCATGCCAGGCTAACTCTCTACTGGTCTGTCATGCCAGGCTAACTCTCTCCTGGTCATGCCAGGCTAACTCTCTCCTGGTCATGTCAGGCTAACTCTCTCCTTGTCTATCATGCCAGGTTAACTCTCTCCTGGTCATGCCAGGCTAACTCTCTCCTGGTCATGCCAGGCTAACTCTCTCCTGGTCTGTCATGCTAACAGGCTAACTCTCTCCTGGTCTGGCATGCTAGGCTAACTCTGGTGGGTTAATAGGACACACAGACAACCAGACAACTGATAATCATAATCTGTTAGGTTGACACAGGGGCGTCAGATGGCTCAACGGTTAAGTCATTGGTCAGAAGGTTGTGCGATCGAGTCCCCGCTGTGGCTGTATGACGTTGTGTCCTTGGGCAAGGCACTTCACCCTACTTGCCTCAGGGAGAATGTCCCTGTACTTACTGTAAGTCACTTTGGCTAAAAGCATCTGCTAAATGAATAAATGTAAATGTGAATGTTAGAAAAGGTTGAGGATTCCCTCCATCAACATAAATGACACCAGTGAATTTGACAATTTCAGATTGATAATTGATAATTTGGAGAATTCTCTTTTCTCATACCACTATAGGCTACACTACTATGGTGCTATGTATTTGTTTTTTAAGGTGACCATTTAATCCAGTTTGCTTTTAACATGATAATGGTTTCTCTGGTTTAATGTGGCGGTGTTCAAGAACAGCACATTGTAAATGTGCCTGATTTTGCAACACTGTTATTTCATAAAGGTACAAAACGGACCTGGATCAGTTTAGATGACAGGATGAGGGCACTGGATCATGATGATGACATGATGACAGGATGAGGGAGCTGGATCATGATGATGACATGATGACAGGATGAGGGAGCTGGATCATGATGATGACATGATGACAGGATGAGGGAGCTGGATCATGATGATGACATGATGACAGGATGAGGGAGCTGGATCATGATGATGACATGATGACAGGATGAGGGAGCTGGATCATGATGATGACATGATGACAGGATGAGGGAGCTGGATCATGATGATGACATGATGACAGGATGAGGGCACTGGATCATGATGATGACATGATGACAGGATGAGGGAGCTGATGCCCTGAACTGTATTCTAAGTGACATTAAGTATTGGCTCAAAAACGGTGTTGTCAAAACATTTAAATAGGTAGAATGTGATAAAGTTTATCTCATAGATCATTTTAACAGCTCTATTACAAATATAGAACAACTTTTATGCAACTTTTATATTTATTTTTATTTTAACAACTTGATTTGTAAATTATTATATACGGTCTGTGAAACCATTACAAATGACCAAGTCTTTTAGGCTGACTGTGTGGAGCTCTTATTTAGATTTGAAGTGACTTTGTTGATCACAGTAAGCTCTGCCCCCCCCCCCCCCCTCCCTCTTTCACGCCACACACAAAGCAGAGGTTTTATATACATCCTTACCTCATCGCCACGACAACATAGAAAATCTTGATATATACACAAAATGACAGACCTCCATTTCCCCCTGGTGTTGGTGAGGAGGGGGGACACCGTCTGAACTGCTCCCCCATGCTGGGTGAACACTGGGGGCTGCAATCTGCTTAACATCTGACTGGAACACACACACAGACTGGCTGTAGTGGACACACACACACACAGACTGGCTGTAGTGGACACACACACACACACACGCAGACACACACACACACACACACACAGACTGGCTGTAGTGGACACACACAGAGACTGGCTGTAGTGGACACACACACACGCACACACACACACACACACACACACAGACTGGCTGTAGTGGACACACACTGGCTGTAGTGGACACACACACACACAGACTTGCTGTAGTCGACACACACACACACACACACACACACACAGACTGGCTGTAGTGGACACACACACACACACAGACTTGCTGTAGTCGACACACACACACACAGTCTGGCTGTAGTGGACACACACACACACACACAGACTGGCAAATCACAATTTGAATTTTGAAGATATTTCTTTGACTGTATTTGCACCATACAATATATGTAATTATTTATTACATACATTTGTTATAGCTTAAACCATTTTATACTGAGGAATGTGATTTACCACATTATAATCAGTATTAGATTAAACCTGAGGTCATGATGACTCATCCGCAAATCTAAGAAGAGGTGATTTCAATATGAATGTACTTGGAGTCCAATGCAGCCTTCCAAAAAGCCTTAGTTGATCCAAAAAGGTATTAACTACTGTGAGGATGATCTGGCTGTACCAGACTGGGATGTCAGATATGTCAGGAAGGACAAACGTCAGAGATTAGACTCAGACCAGCTCTTTTTTCTATATTATTTATTTGAATTACAGAGTGTTTTGTTTATTTGAATGTTGGAGAGAGCAGTAACACAAATATTTTGTAATCACTCTATAAACGGACTTAAAGCCAACAAAAGGAGTCAAATCCAATTCAGACAGCTGAGGTCAGTTCCTGGTCATACTGAACCACAACCTCCCTGGTTTATGGTTGTTTATGGTCTCATACAGTTATAGAGTTACCTGTGAGGGAGCCTTAACTAAAGAGTTAACAGCTGCTGTTGTTTCAAACTATTTGATTTTGTTTTACACTTATTGTACATTTAGTCATTTATCAGACGCTCTTATCCAGAGTGACTTACAGCAAATACAGGGACATTCCTACGCCTATGTAGGGTGAAGTGCCTTGCCCAAGGACATGACATCATGTTGGCACAGCTGGAATTCAAACTCGCAACCTTCTGAGTACTAGTCCGATTCCCTCACTGCTCCGAAAAAACGTCATCTTTGTATTCAAAAGGTTAGTTGTGTTTAAAATATTGCCAGTACATACTGTTGTCCAGTCATTTGTTTTTACAGTATGATGTGTTACATGCATAAGAATACTTATAAACAATAATATGAATATCTTAAAAAATATTCATGAACTTTATTATAGCCATTTGAATATGTGCACGGTGAAATTTAGGTTCAGCAATGATATAATTTTCTATGAGCACAGCTACATTTCCATTCTATATTTTATGTTTGCTTTTCAGAGATGGATTTAACAACAAGTTTTAACAACAAGTTATTTTTTTACTAAACTTCCAAAGTGACTTTTTCAAAACAGATTAGATGGGAGCCAGAACAGGTACTTAAATATCTGGCTTCAATACAAGTCATGAAACACAACACATATTCTTAATAATCCCTTATATGTCCGTCTGTGATTTATAAACTGTTTCAGCACCACTGTGATATACAAAGCACAGAGCCAAAGTCATTAATCTTTTCTCTCTTTCAATTTTTTTCTCAGTGGCTGTAATTTTCTATTTCACAAATTTAATGCAACTTCTTTTTTTTCTTCTTTTTTTACAAACCATTATGTGTTTGACCTTTTTATGCATAGTTCCCAGCACTTGGAAAAACATAGGTGGAGTCCAAGAAAAATTAGGTATTGAGTTAACTCTCTGAGTAGATAAATCTTTGGTCCTTTGCTAACGTCGCGTCCCCCTGCCCCCCCTCTGCCCCCCTCTGCCCCCCTTCCGCCCCCCCTGCCACCCCCCCCCCCCCCATGCACACCGTATCTGTGTCGCCATGTTTTTCAATGACAGAGCTCTCCGGCCATTCGCTGAGGCATGTAGCTCTTACAGGATCTGGGCAGTGATGTTGACATTTGATGTATTTACCCTCCTTCCTTAAATACCTTCCATGATAACATGTATCAGGCCTTGGTGGCTGGTCTCTCTGAATAATGTTATTGGTACTCAGAGTCTGGACAGTAACACTGCTGTGACGACCTGCTGACTGGCTGACTGGCTGCTGTCTGGCTGACTGGCTGACTGGCTGGCTGGCTGCTGTCTGGCTGACTGGCTGGCTGGCTGCTGTCTGGCTGACTGGCTGACTGGCTGACTGGCTGCTGTCTGGCTGACTGGCTGACTGGCTGGCTGGCTGCTGTCTGGCTGACTGGCTGACTGGCTGGCTGCTGTCTGGCTGGCTGCTGTCTGGCTGACTGGCTGACTGGCTGGCTGGCTGCTGTCTGGCTGACTGGCTGACTGGCTGACTGGCTGCTGTCTGGCTGACTGGCTGACTGGCTGGCTGGCTGCTGTCTGGCTGACTGGCTGACTGGCTGGCTGCTGTCTGGCTGGCTGCTGTCTGGCTGACTGGCTGACTGGCTGGCTGCTGTCTGGCTGACTGGCTGACTGGCTGGCTGGCTGCTGTCTGGCTGACTGGCTGACTGGCTGGCTGCTGTCTGGCTGACTGGCTGACTGGCTGGCTGGCTGCTGTCTGGCTGACTGGCTGACTGGCTGGCTGCTGTCTGGCTGGCTGCTGTCTGGCTGACTGGCTGACTGGCTGGCTGCTGTCTGGCTGACTGGCTGACTGGCTGGCTGGCTGCTGTCTGGCTGACTGGCTGACTGGCTGGCTGCTGTCTGGCTGACTGGCTGACTGGCTGGCTGGCTGCTGTCTGGCTGGCTGGCTGGACAGGCCTTGGGTGGATTCCCTCTTTCTAAAGATAGAAGGGTGTTGGCCCTGTGGCTGCTTCCAGCTACATTTTAAAATGGCTCCCCCCCTCCTCCTCCTGACATTTTTTGGGTAGGAATGAGAGTTAAGACAAATAATGCATATTTTTACAAAATGTAAACTTACCCCTATATCATTACCACATTTCACTGGGATGCTGTGTGGTTTGGTGTTTGTTTTCATTCTTGTCCATGACTGTCCTACTCGCAGACCAATGAGACGCTCTCCTACTCGCAGACCAATGAGACGCTCTCCTACTCGCAGACCAATGAGACGCTCTCCTACTCGCAGACCAATGAGACGCTCTCCTACTCGCAGACCAATGAGACGCTCTCCTACTCGCAGACCAATGAGACGCTCTCCTACTCGCAGACCAATGAGACGCTCTCCTACTCGCAGACCAATGAGACGCTCTCCAATGAGACGCTCTCCTGCTCGCAGACCAATGAGACGCTCTCCTGCTCGCAGACCAATGAGACGCTCTCCTACTCGCAGACCAATGAGACGCTCTCCAATGAGACGCTCTCCTGCTCGCAGACCAATGAGACGCTCTCCTACTCGCAGACCAATGAGACGCTCTCCTACTCGCAGACCAATGAGACGCTCTCCAATGAGACGCTCTCCTGCTCGCAGACCAATGAGACGCTCTCCTGCTCGCAGACCAATGAGACGCTCTCCTACTCGCAGACCAATGAGATGCTCTCCTGCTCGCAGACCAATGAGACGCTCACCTGCTCGCAGACCAATGAGACGCTCACCTGCTCGCAGACCAATGAGACGCTCTCCTGCTCGCAGACCAATGAGACGCTCTCCTGCTCGCAGACCAATGAGACGCTCTCCTCTCAGAAGCTTTGAGGTTCCAGTGTGGAAACACACACAAGGGAACCACTGACAGAACTGCACGACCACTCATGCGCACACATACACAACAAGTCCCACATGCAGACAGAAGGACACACAGTGTGTCCGTCCTCAGAAACACGTGCACGCACATGTGCACATGCACACACACACACACCTTGGCTAGCAATGACAAACAAATATGTGTAGAAATCCCTTTATAGGTGGAGTTAGCACTAGGAAAGCTCTTAACTACTGTAATGTTCTCTCTGACCAGCCGTGTAATGTCCTTGCCTGTCAGCACACACATCACAGCACACCACTCATCCTCTGACTTCAATTAGCTAGGCCCTCCCTCCGCTTACCCATGGAGGAGCCTTAAATCTGCGAGCCACAACAGCCGCTGCCCAGTACCTGCCAGGGTTCACTCATCTCAGAGGTGGAGGAGGTGATCGTAAAGCCCTTGACAAGCCTCCACGGACCCCCTGAATCAGGGCTCTCTATTCTGGAGGTCTGTAAGATCTGTCCATGTTGAATTGGGCAGAATGTTTTCACTACGGTCGGCTCATGCCAAACTAAACATGCAGAGTCTTATGGAAGAGGTATACCTTTTGAAAAATGGGCTTCTCTCTACCCTCATGTTAGGGAAGCAGGGGGGGTAATTGGGGCGTGCTGCTGGTGGGGGTAATTGGGGCGTGCTGCTGGTGGGGTTAGTCAGGCGGTAGGGATGCGTAGGAGAGTGAGCCAGCAGTCACCCAGAGAGACGACGCTGATTACCACCCCAGCCTGCAGCGGGGTCTCCTGTGGTCGAGTGTGAGAGAGAGAGCGTGCGTTCTTGGTGAGTGGGAGGTTAATGAAGGACGGGTGGAAGAATGGGTAAAATGTGGAAGTAGTTTGAGGTAAAGGTGGAGGGTGTTTAGTGATATATGGAAACATGTTTAGGTTTGGAGTTGGGGAGGAGCTGAGTCTGGGTGTGGGGGAGAGAAAGGGAGCGTGTGGGGGAGAGACAGATTGGGGTGTATGGATACAGGGTTTACAAATGACGTTGTAAAATTACTGTCTACAAAATACTTTGTGAAGCCCCATTACTTTATCGTACTGTGTAAACTGATTAATAGAGTAAACTGGGGGCATAAGAGTGGAGGTATGTGCATGAGTGTGTGTGTGCATGAGTGTGTGTGTGCATATACAACTAGTGTGTGTACAAAAGGTTGTGTTTGGGTGTGGGTGAGAGGCTGTAAAACACATTTGAGGTTGGCATTTCAAGGGTGTTGTAGGTGTACCTGCCCTGTTGACCTGCAGTTGAACCTTTGGCCCTAAGTTCAAACCTGCCCTGCGGGCCCTGTGGCCCTGAACGTGAGCGCAGCAGAGCTGAGAGGCGGCCCTGCAGGTTCTCAGGTTCCCTCCCTGGTGACTTATCCCTCCCCATTTGTTAGAGTTTGATCCCTCCAGAGTGTGGAAGCTGCAACACTAACCAGAGAGCCTGCTGCCCTGGGCCCTGAGCTCTGTGTAGCACTTCTAACAGACAGCATATTTATGTCACTCCACGATGCAAAGTGGCCGCCCCTCCCCCAGCACACGGGCAGCGCTAGCTGAGCCGCTTGACAGTGGGCTGGTTGTTATTTGACCCCAGAAACCCGTCTCCCTCCATAACCCCCCCCCCTCCTCCTCCCACACACACACCCACACACCCCCCCCCCCACACACACACACCCTAACCGCTCTCTCTCCTCGCCATTGCTGAGGGCTACGGGTAAATAAAACAATGTGGGGATTAATGATCGAGTGATTTGACATTCTGTGTTCTTCCAAGAGCGAGGGAGGGGCAAATCACTCTTTATTTACTCAAAGGATAAATCACATTTATGCTCTGTATCAACAAGAGAACTATGGTCTGACTGGGGGGGGGGGGGGGTCAAATTATCAGTGATAAATCATGGGTGAAAATGAATGACCTCTCTCTTGCACAAAGTCCCTACTGTCTGCATATTAGCCATCAGATAACAGAGGCTCCCAGACTCAGCACAGTAAAAGATAATAAACAAATCCTTATCTGATTAATCTAGCTTTTCCTTTTACAATTAAGACTATTCATGCTCCGAAGAAGAATCCAGTGCTGTTTATGTGAAGTGTTGAAAAAACTCAAAACTAAATACGGTATTAATCGTTTTTTCCCAAAACAACCAAATGTGAGTTTTTTGCTGCCACCATTACACCATCCACAAATGTGCCGTAGTGCCTCTGGAAACTGTTCCTACACCATTCATATGCTGAAATAGTCTCACTTTTAAGCAGACATGTAGTAAAACCTAAGAATATGTATTTGAGTATGTTGAAGCCGTATCATCATCTTCTATACTTATCGCTCCTTGCTTTCATGACTGTGAGGATGCATGTCAGAAATGCAGGTTATAAACTGCCAGAAGTAAAGCAGTGCTCAAATTCAGGGACTAAATATGACCTCAAAAATAAGGCTTTATTCATACACTTCTCGAGGAATGAACACGATGAAATGTTGCTGCTCAGTCTGACTCCTGGACTCTGCTAAACTCTGCTACTGACCTGTGCTGTTCATGCAAGCAGCACTACTGAGCTGTACTGTCAGCAGCTAGCTGTGCTGCTCTGTGTCCCAGGAGCCACAAACCCTGTGCCCACACTGAAGCATACTAACAAACCCTGTGGCCACACTGAAGCATACTAACAAACCCTGTGCCCACACTGAAGCATACTAACAAACCCTGTGCCCACACTGAAGCATACTAACAAACCCTGTGCCCACACTGAAGCATACTAACAAACTCTGTGCCCACACTGAAGCATACTAACAAACCCTGTGCCCACACTGAAGCATACTAACAAACCCTGTGCCCACACTGAAGCATACTAACAAACCCTGTGCCCACACTGAAGCATACTAACAAACCCTGTGCCCACACTGAAGCATACTAACAAACCCTGTGCCCACACTGAAGCAGTGCTGGATACTGATGCTTCTTATTGACCGCTGACATTATACTTGCTTTTCTCCCAACAGGCTTTCACAGTATTTAACCTGACCTATTCACAGTGAGAGGGACAGATTCACGCTGGGCCTGACTGGGGAACATCTGCACAGAACAGCTGCACATCACAGCTGCACATCGCATCTGCACATCACATCTGCACATCACATCTGCACATCAGAGCTGCACATCACAGCTGCACATCACATCTGCACATGACATCTGCACATCAAAGCTGCACATCACAGCTGCACATCACATCTGCACATCACATCTGCACATCACAGCTGCACATCACAGCTGCACATCACATCTGCACATCACATCTGCACATCACAGCTGCACATCACAGCTGCACATCACATCTGCACATCACAGCTGCACATCACAGCTGCACATCACATCTGCACATCACATCTGCACATCAGAGCTGCACATCACAGCTGCACATCACATCTGCACATCACATCTGCACATCACAGCTGCACATCACATCTGCACATCACATCTGCACATCAGAGCTGCACATCACAGCTGCACATCACATCTGCACATCACATCTGCACATCACAGCTGCACATCACAGCTGCACATCACATCTGCACATCACATCTGCACATCAGAGCTGCACATCACAGCTGCACATCAGAGCTGCACATCACATTAGATTAGATTAGATGAACCTTTATTTGTCCTCCAGGAGGTGGAAATTGCAGTCTGCACATCACAGCTACACATCACAGCTGCACATCACATCTGCACATCACAGCTGCACATCACAGCTACACATCACAGCTGCACATCACATCTGCACATCACAGCTGCACATCACAGCTGCACATCACAGCTGCACATCACAGCTGCATGTCAGATTGCTTGTAATGGTTCTGCCCTCTTGTGGTCTAGTGTGGATAACACACTGTTAAAGATCAGTCTAATGTGTTTGGTTAGCTTAGAGAAACTATGTCCCCAGTATTCCCAGGCATGTATGTGTCTGGTCATGTTTAACCATGTCCAAAAATATATCAACCCTAAATTACATAAAGAAAGTTGATGAACAAGTTAATACATCAGTAACCTGTAATATGGAGAAAACAAGTGTTCTACTTATTCTACATGTATGTGTGTGTGTTTATTTTATATGTTTATTTCTGCACCCCAACAGCAAATGAAAATGAAACAGTGTCTGATCCATTCAGATGAGAGGTTTCACATGAGTTTTCAGCCCCCCCTCCCCCCCTCCCCCCAGCTGGGCCGGTGCTCGGAGCTCCAGATCAACTCTCTCCAGCAGTCATAACAGCCATCAGCAGAACTGCTGTGACAGACAGCTGGTTTACAAGCCCTGTCAGGCATTAACAGATTTGATCCGTATTGGAAGGGCAGCTCTCTGGATGGAGCTGGGGAGGGTCCAGGGGAACCGGGGGGGGGGTGGTGGTGGGGGGGGGGGTGGTTAGTGGGTCCAGGAAGGACAAGTCATGTGGGTGGTTGTGGTCTCATGCCAAGACCTCTTAGTTGATTTGTGCTTCATGGTCAAAGAAAGGTTCACGCTTGTATATCTGCTGACTTGAGTGGTGTCCTTGGAGGTGACTCCTAATTACAACTCGCTGTGCACACACACACACGCACACACACACACACAAACACACACGCACGCACACAAACACACGCACCAGCACACACATACACACACACACATACAAGGAGCTGTGCCTGGTCTAAGCAGGAAAGGGAAACATTCATTAAAAAGAATCTGTGACGCATTATGAAGTATGAAATTCACTTTAGATTTAAAAGGTGGGCGAGGGTAAATATTTGAATTTCCAGGTGAGTTGAGTTTGAGTTCATGCGTGTGATGTATGAAGAGGCCGAAGAGACGAGGGGAATCAACACAAGATCTCAAATGGATACTTCCTCTGTACCCCTGGTCCTCCTGATTACAGTCGCCCCAGAGAGGCAGGGGTGTTGGCAGGCTCCTGGCCTAATCTCTCCGGCTAAGTGAGTAATTGGAAGTGAGAGCTTATGTATTTTTGTAATGAGTTGACGGCATATTTCCAGTCCCTGCCCAGAAGGTTATGCTAATCAACATGGTCACGCTGTTTCTCTCTTAGTGACAGCTCCTCACTGCAGTGGTCATGACAACAAAATCATGCTGGAGACACGCTCATTCTGCACACACACCTACACACACACACGCACACCCACGCAGTGCGTCAGAGAGTCAGGCGATTAGAGTGACAGGGAGTGTGTGTGTGTACAGTGTGTACAGTGTGTACAGCTTGTACAGTGTGTTTGTGTGGGTGTGTGAATGTGTGCATCCTCATGCTTCTTGCAGTGTACAATGTCAGACTTTACTCTAGAGTCTTGGATATGAAAACATAATTAAACTGCTCAGTCAGACCTTGTCTCATTAGATGACCTCTCCAAACCTCCCCACCCTTCCATCCCTCCTCTCTGACCCACTGTCTCACTCAAGGCCAGTAACTCAGGCTTTTGATGACAGGAATGTGAGATGATTGTTATAGTTTGCAGGATTACAAACACTAAACTAGAAGAAAAAGAGACCCTGTATAAATAGCGTAGTCCCAGCGCTCGCCAAGCAGGTGAGTGATTGAATACTGATCCTGTCGTTCCAATCAGTAAGTGATCCTGACAAGGCTTCGCGGGAAATCAAAGTTTTCCCCGAACGTGGATTTCGATCTATCTGCTGTTCCTCTCTGGGGAGGGATCCTGGACCACAGAAGCCTCTCCTTGGCCTCCACATGCTCCTCAGCCTTCTGGGAGAACATGGGAGATTATGTTCGGAGGTGTTCCATTTAGAGACGCCAAAACAATTTCACTCTGACCTGCAGAGTTTTGAGATTCTATTTTACCCATAATGCATTTCTGATACATGATGCGAGTGAACTTGAGTTAACCTGTCTGAGCGTGATGTTTCAGTCCAGAGCCGTTGTCTTTATTTGTCAGCACAACATTTGGGGTTTTCAGGAGGAGGAGAGAGAGAGAGAGTTAAGCTTGACATCAGTGACCTATATGGGAACTCAGTCATTATAATCATCATCTTTGTCTGTCTTTCATTCTATCTGTCAGCCTCTGTCTCCCTCCCTTCTCATTGCCTTGCAGCAGATGGTGTTCCAGAAAGATCTCTTGTCTTGTGCAGCGCCGGGCACCAACCCATGTGTGACCATGTGTAATATAATCAGAAAGTCAACGCTGCGATTCTTACAGCCAATCAGAACCAATCAACGTGAGGTAACGTCGTTTCGGTGTGTGTGACTGTGTGTGTGTGTTTGGCCAGTGTTTGGAAGTGTGGAGTGAGAGGCTGGAGGGGGGGGAGGTAGGGAGTGTGTGTTACTCATCAGTTTCCTGGCCCCCTGCCCTGTTTGGATAACACAGATTGGTTTGCACTTAACCCTGTAATATATGCAGAAGCGATCCTCCTGATGCTGGGCTGTAAGCACTGCCAGTCACCTCTCTGGCAGCTGAGGTAAACTCAGGCCTCTAGGCCAGGTTAGGAGAGGGAGGAAGGAAAATGCTCCTCTAATAAACTGTGATGTGAACCAGCAGCAGTGTCACAGGAGCCCCCCCCCCCCCCTGCCCCCTGCCCCCCCAGCCCCTCCAGCCCCCCCTCATCCTCAGCCCTCAGCAGTCCTGTCAGCCCCCCTCCTCAGCCCCCACCCCCTCAGCCCCCCCCCACAGCCCCCCCCTCAGCCCCCCCCCAGCCCCCCCCCTCAGCCCCCCCCCCCCCACAGCCCCCCCCCTCAGCCCCTCCCCTCAGCCCCCCCCCTCAGCCCCCTTCCTCAGCCCCCCCCCTCAGCCCCCCTCCTCAGCCCCCCCCTCAGCCCCCCTCCTCAGCCCCCTTCCTCAGCCCCCCTCCTCAGCCCCCCTCCTCAGCCCCCTTCCTCAGCCCCCCTCCTCAGCCCCCTTCCTCAGCCCCCCTCCTCAGCCCCCCTCCTCAGCCCCCCTCCTCAGCCCCCCTCCTCAGCCCCCCTCCTTACCCATAGATCAATGATCAGGATATGAAATATGGCAGCTCAATTTACAGATGCAGGTCACAAAGTCAAGCGTGTGCGCGCGCGTGTGTGTGTGCTCGGGGGGGAGGGAGGGGGGGGGGGGGGTCAACAAGGTCATCATATAGAAATGTTGAAATAAACAGATGTCAGAGAGGCCCTCAGCATTAGCTGTGATTTATGTCAGAATGATGCTAACACACAGTAAAGGCTTCACTGCCTGACATGCAGCAGATGACAGCTAAGAGGACCAGCAGTAACACACTTTCCCTGTTTGCAAATGAATACTTACACATAGTTTCCATATTAAAGAACCGTTTTGCACGGATACTTGAAGAATACAGTTTTCTACTACATTCTGTTTAAGGGTGGCCCTTTTGTATGATGTCACATAGCATTCATAACTGAAATATATCCATTCCCAGCAACCACATTCTCCCAACCTATCATTACAACAATCAGACATCTGCCAATTGAAAACATTTATATTCAATAGGCGCTCTTATCCAGAGTACGAGGAACTTCCCCCTGAGGCAAGTAGGGTGAAGTGCCTTTCCCAAGGACAAAAGCTCATATTGGCACAGCCAGGATTCAAACCAGCAACCTTTTGATTACCAGCCCGATTCCCTAACCGCTGAGCCACCGGACCTCCTCCTCATCCTGTGTATTATCAGAACCAAACATCACACAGGAGATCCTCTATGTAATGAGTAGCTGTATGGTTTCATACTTCACTGCCATGTTGAAATGTTGGCCACTGCAGACTCAGGGCTGCCAGATTCTCCCATGAAACCTAATAAAAGCTCAGAGGCCACTATGCAAATGATGTCATAATCAAACCTGTCTGTTTCTTACAGTTCAGCAGCAGCCTGAAGGTACGGCTGTCCATCAACTCAGAGGGAATATGAAGTAATGCACTTCTCATCCTAGCTCACTGTAATTACACTGCCTCTCTCTCTCTCTGTCTCTCTCTCTCTCTCTCTCTCTGTCTCTCTCTCTCTCTCTCTGTCTCTCTCTCTGTCTCTCACTTCCCCCCTCTCACCATCATTCTTTCTTTCCCTCTTTCTCTCTCTCCATCATTCTTCCTATCCTTCCCACACTCTCTCTGTCTCTTTATCTCATTCTTTCCCCCCTCTCTCCCCCTCTCCCCCCCTCTCTCTCTCCATCATTCTTCTTTCCTTCTTTCCCTCTCTCTGTCTCTTTCTCCTTCAGTCTCATCTTCTTGTCTCTGGATAGATATCCTGTGATGGATCCGGTTCTCATTATATCTTTGTGCCTATAATTTTATTTCCACTAGATTCTCTACATCTGTCCTTCCTGTCCCTCTATCCTCCTCCATCTTTTTGTTCTTCTGTTTAAAGGCCACTTAATGACGTGATACCATTCTGTCCCATGTATTCTTGGAAAGTAATTGCTTATGAATACTAATAGGTTTTAATCTTATTTCACCACCCAAACCACTGTCTTCTCCCTCCTTTAATATTTCGCTTCCTCTTTCTCTTCTACCACTCTCTCTGATGCCTCCATTCCTTTTCCTCCCCCACTCTCTCGCTTTATCTTTCCATTCACAATCTTGGTCTAGCTGTAAAGAATTGGGATCGTATGCAGGTACTCATACAGTCCAGCAGGGGGCAGAAAGATCATATCCATTGTGACAAAAGTGACAATGATGTCATGGCAACAGTGTTTGTAAATGTCATGTTCTGTACCTCTGAATATAATGTTATTTCACGTAGATAAATATCATTTTTTTCGTCTGGGGAACCAGAGGAGAAGTTATTTCAGCACGATCAGTGAATTTATACATTGTGTACGTAAAAATACATATAATATATACATATTTAATATATACATATATAATATATACATATATCATATATCAATATAGAATATATACATATAATACATGTACGTAGAATATATATATATATATATATATATATATATACAGTATATCTAATATGTGAATAGAGGGTGAATCCGTTTTCCACCTAGAGAAAACAGTCACTTACTCACACAATTCAACTCCCCAAGCTCACCAACATTATGGCTCTCCTCTAAGCTGTCAGGTGTGTGTGTGAGGTCAGGTCAGGTGTGTGTGTGAGGTCATGTCAGGTGTGTGTGTGAGGTCAGGTCAGGTGTGTGTGTGAGGTCAGGTCAGGTGTGTGTGTGAGGTCATGTCAGGTGTGTGTGTGAGGTCATGTCAGGTGTGTGTGTGAGGTCATGTCAGGTGTGTGTGTGAGGTCAGGTCAGGTGTGTGTGTGAGGTCAGGTCAGGTGTGTGTGTGAGGTCAGGTCAGGTGTGTGTGTGAGGTCAGGTCAGGTGTGTGTGTGAGGTCAGGTCAGGTGTGTGAGGTCATGTCAGGTGTGTGTGAGGTCAGGTCAGGTGTGTGAGGTCATGTCAGGTGTGTGTGTGAGGTCAGGTCAGGTGTGTGAGGTCATGTCAGGTGTGTGTGTGAGGTCAGGTCAGGTGTGTGTGTGAGGTCAGGTCAGGTGTGTGTGTGAGGTCAGGTCAGGTGTGTGAGGTCATGTCAGGTGTGTGTGAGGTCAGGTCAGGTGTGTGTGTGAGGTCAGGTCAGGTGTGTGTGTGAGGTCAGGTCAGGTGTGTGAGGTCATGTCAGGTGTGTGTGTGAGGTCAGGTCAGGTGTGTGAGGTCATGTCAGGTGTGTGTGTGAGGTCAGGTCAGGTGTGTGTGTGAGGTCAGGTCAGGTGTGTGTGTGAGGTCAGGTCAGGTGTGTGTGTGAGGTCAGGTCAGGTGTGTGAGGTCATGTCAGGTGTGTGTGTGAGGTCAGGTCAGGTGTGTGAGGTCATGTCAGGTGTGTGTGTGAGGTCAGGTCAGGTGTGTGTGTGAGGTCAGGTCAGGTGTGTGTGTGAGGTCAGGTCAGGTGTGTGAGGTCATGTCAGGTGTGTGTGTGAGGTCAGGTCAGGTGTGTGAGATCATGTCAGGTGTGTGTGTGAGGTCAGGTCAGGTGTGTGAGGTCATGTCAGGTGTGTGTGTGAGGTCAGGTCAGGTATGTGTGTGTGAGGTCAGGTCAGGTGTGTGTGTGAGGTCAGGTCAGGTGTGTGAGGTCATGTCAGGTGTGTGTGTGAGGTCAGGTCAGGTGTGTGTGTGAGGTCAGGTCAGGTGTGTGTGTGAGGTCAGGTCAGGTGTGTGTGTGAGGTCAGGTCAGGTGTGTGTGTGAGGTCAGGTCAGGTGTGTGAGGTCATGTCAGGTGTGTGTGTGAGGTCAGGTCAGGTGTGTGAGGTCATGTCAGGTGTGTGTGTGAGGTCAGGTCAGGTGTGTGAGGTCAGGTCAGGTGTGTGTGTGAGGTCAGGTCAGGTGTGTGTGTGAGGTCAGGTCAGGTGTGTGTGTGAGGTCATGTCAGGTGTGTGTGTGAGGTCAGGTCAGGTGTGTTTGTGAGGTCAGGTCAGGTGTGTGAGGTCAGGTCAGGTCAGGTGTGTGTGTGAGGTCAGGTCCTGGTGTGTGTGTGAGGTCATGTCAGGTGTGTGTGTGAGGTCAGGTCAGGTGTGTGTGTGAGGTCATGTCAGGTGTGTGTGAGGTCATGTCAGGTGTGTGTGAGGTCAGGTCAGGTGTGTGTGTGAGGTCATGTCAGGTGTGTGTGAGGTCAGGTCAGGTGTGTGTGTGAGGTCATGTCAGGTGTGTGTGAGGTCAGGTCAGGTGTGTGTGTGAGGTCATGTCAGGTGTGTGTGTGAGGTCAGGTCAGGTGTGTGTGTGAGGTCATGTCAGGTGTGTGTGTGAGGTCATGTCAGGTGTGTGTGAGGTCATGTCAGGTGTGTGAGGACAGGTGTGTGAGGTCATGTCAGGTGTGTGAGGTCATGTCAGGTGTGTGAGGTCAGGTCAGGTGTGTGTGTGAGGTCAGGTCAGGTGTGTGTGTGAGGTCATGTCAGGTGTGTGTGTGAGGTCAGGTCAGGTGTGTGTGTGAGGTCATGTCAGGTGTGTGTGTGAGGTCAGGTCAGGTGTGTGTGTGAGGTCATGTCAGGTGTGTGTGAGGTCATGTCAGGTGTGCGAGGACAGGTCAGGTGTGTGAGGTCAGGTGTGTGAGGTCATGTCAGGTGTGTGAGGTCATGTCAGGTGTGTGAGGACAGGTCAGGTGTGTGAGGTCAGGTGTGTGAGGTCATGTCAGGTGTGTGAGGTCATGTCAGGTGTGTGAGGACAGGTCAGGTGTGTGAGGTCAGGTGTGTGAGGTCATGTCAGGTGTGTGAGGTCATGTCAGGTGTGTGAGGTCAGGTCTTGAAGTGTGTCTTGTCCAGCTACATGCAGAGAGAACCAGGAGGAAGACAAGCGAGCGAGTGGAGCTGTGAAGGCTGTTCAATGATCCTGAAATAAAGTGTTGAGGTCAGGCAGTGATGCAGTTTAACCAGCCTGCAGAATCAGGAGTGTGAGAAGAAACAGGAAGTCTGGATCCTGGGGGGGGGGAGGACTTCCTAGAACAGCAGTGTGTGTGTGTGTCGGCCTTCTGTGGTGTGCATGTCACATACAGACGTGTGTGTGAGCAGTAGGTGTGTGTGTGTGTGTGTAAAATTATATTCAGTCACTAACCAGGCAGAGGCCATACGTGTCTGATTGGATGAGTTATGAGTCTGATTGGATCCATGTTGCGATCTTGCTGATGGGAGATGAGGAAGAGGCCCATGAGGAAGAGGCCCATGAGGAAGAGGCCCATGAGGAAGAGGCCCATGGAGTTAGAAGCAATAACCTTCTGAAATGAGTTTCAGTCTTAAGGGGGTCTTAATCAATTCCCAACATTCTTTCACCAATCACATGATGAGTGAAAATTTAAATCAGTTGCAGTGCATTTCCAACGTGTTAAAAAACATCAGCGCAATAAATTAGCAAAAAGAAGGATTTTCACTTTTGGGTTTTCTACTGTAGAAGATGTAACAGTGTCGTTAACACAACAACCATGTTGTTTTCTGTTCTAACTCACCTTCCTGATGTTTATGGAGAGCAGCAGTAGGTCCAGGTGCCATTTGATGTGTAGCAACATTAAAGACAAACACTGCCTTGACTAAATAAGATGATCATCTCTACCACCACCCCCCCTCCCCACACACAGTAAATTGGTACAAATGAGAACGTTTTATTCCTCAATTTACCTCAAATGATTCTCAGAGGGAAGATGGGAGCGTCAGTTAACAAAGCGAACAGAAATCCATTTGCCTAAAAATACCCTCGTAATAAAGAGCACATTCATTAAGAGGGCTGTGGAGGTGTTCCAGACTGGAGGGGGGGGGGGGGGGGGGCCCACGGGACGCTGGGACTAAAGAGTCTGATTTGAATACAGAGTCTTGTCAAAAACAATCATTCTCAGTCTTGAGTGAAACAGCACAGCAGCCTTGCAAGCAGCACGCAAACACAACATGGGGGAAATGTGTAAACTGTTCACTGCAGTTAGATTCAGTATCATTTACCTCATGAAACAGTAAAACTATCAAACATCCTGTGAAGTTCTCAGTCTCCTTCAGCAGTGACAACAGTGACACTCTCTGATGTTGGTAGTTTTTGTTTACTGTTTGAAAAAGAGTTTCTATCCAACCCCTTCAGATAAAGTGTCTTTAGTTGCTGATACTGTGAGAGCATCTTAAGGAGCAGGAGTTAGTGTGAAGATGCTCCACAAGGTGGCACTGTGGTGTCACAGGTCCACTCCCACCTCTGGCTCTGCCTCACTCACTTGTCGTCCACCAGAGGATCAGCAGCCAGCAGGTAGAACTTTAATTTGTGTATTTTCCAGCGAGCGAGCTGCCTAACCACGTTTCACAAACATGGGGACAATCATTCCAGAGTCGCTGAAGACTCCTCTCTCCCTGCCTGGGAGGACTCACCTAAACATAGGCTGCTCTCTCTCTCTCAACCCCCCCCTCGTCTGTCTCCTCCGCTCTCTCTTCAGCTCCCCCCCAGCAGACACCAAATCCCCTCTTTCATAGGGTTTTAATTGGAGTGATCTCCTGCGACCACTCTGGCTGGCTGCTGGTTAGCCCAGTGACAGCACCCAGTGACAGCACCCTGGAGGAGACAGACACTGCCTACACTAGCGTGCACACACAGCTACAATTACACACCCACGCACACGCACACTCACACACGCACACTCACACACGCACACACCTCAATCCCTCCTTCTGCTTGGCTTGCTTCAATCAGTCTACTGTCTCCTTTAATGAAGGGGAGGAGGCCGGTGTGCTAACAAGTAGCGCCACAGCTAATGAGTTAGCGAGAAGATGACCGTGACATGTGACACTGCCGACTCTGCCACCCCGGGGGATGTGGTCACGACTGAAACTCTCTGAGATAGAGGAGCAGATAGAGGAGCAGAGCTGTCCTTCACATTGAGGAGCAGAGCTGTCCTTCACATAGAGGAGCAGAGCTGTCCTTCACATAGAGGAGCAGAGCTGTCCTTCACATAGAGGAGCAGAGCTGTCCTTCACACGGACCAAGAGCCTGAGCTTCATGCATATGCATGTGTGCATATTAAAGCAGCACTTTGAGATGGTGTCCAGTCTGGATGTCCTTGCCCGTCTTCCAGTTCTCTTTGTAGACTTGAAAACCTTCCAGTTTCTGTTCTGGTGTCATTTCACTTCTATATTTTCCTGTCACATTGAACCAAGAGAGATTGGCAAAGACCCCCATCAATCAACCTGTTTCACGTCAAAAAAGCACAAAAGCCACAAAAAATGAAGCCAAGTTGTTGTCAAACAGGAGAGCACTTAGAGCGACAACCTGGCAACGCAATAAATCAGCATATTTTAGGCAGGAGACACATCCAGAGTGCTCTACTGGCAAAGCCATGGTCTTTGACATACTGATTAAGTTACTGAGTTCAATATGTGCATTTATCAGTGCCCTCCACACACAAACACACATGTTGGTTTTACTATCCTAGTGAGGACTGACAGTCCGCTCCCATTCAACATTGTGTTATTAGAATCAGCTCTATTCGCCAAGTTCACACAAACAAGAAATGTATTAATCCTTATGATCCATCCCTAACAAACAGGAAGGCAGTGGCACTTTGCCTGCAGACCCTCAGATGCCCTGCAACACCCCTACCCCTACCATTACCCCTACCATTACCCCTACCATTACCCCTACCATTACCCCTACCATTACCCCTACCCCTACCATTACCCCTACCCCTACCATTACCCCTACCATTACCCCTACCATTACCCCTACCATTACCCCTACCATTACCCCTACCCCTACCATTACCCCTACCATTACCCCTACCCCTACCATTACCCCTACCATTACCATTACCCCTACCATTACCCCTACCATTACCCCTACCATTACCCCTACCATTACCCCTACCATTACCCCTACCATTACCCCTACCCTTACCCCTAAAGCCCCCCACCCCCACCACCCCACCCCCCCACCCACCCCCCCTCCCAGCAGCAGGACCCCTAAACAGCGCTGACAGAAGGTAGACCTCTCAAACGAAGGAGAGAGATGGTGTGTGAGGAGAAGGTTTCACACTCTATCACATTTCCTTCCAACCAGCTTTCCTTTACAATCTTCTAATAGCTTTTCTTTCCCCCAAAATCACTGATCTGACGTCAATCTGGATTAGTGTCAGCAGTGAAAGCCATATTAAACGGTCAGCTGTCTCTTCATGTGGCCGGTTTCTAAGTTTCCATTTTATTTAGATTTATTTGTCTTCGCATTGGATGAAATTAAGCCAGTTTCAAGATGAACTGCACAGCAAAAGTCTGATAGCTGATGCAGTGTTGACGTCTCCAGACTTGGACTGATGATTCATTGCGACTGGTTGGAATGTGTAATTCCCCTTCAGTAGATATTGGAGTTATCAATCAAAGTGCTGGTGTCAAATGGGCCCAGAGTAGAACTGATGCACAAAGGTCTATGGATGAAAAGATGGAGAGAAGTGATAGGCTTACTGACAGCTCATAAGAATCCCATCCATTTAAAGACCTCAATAACATTTCACTCAGTGTGAAGTCTTGTGTGTTGTGTGTCAGGGTTGGTGACCAAGCCATGATTGGTAAGAGACATTGGTGTTCAATCTCAGGGTTAGAAAGGAGGGTGGTGCATTGTTTATATACTTTGGTGGATTTTAAATCATTATGATTTGCTATGAGGAGGCACACAGATTAAACAAACCATAGGGTAGCATCTGCACAGCACAATAACTAAGTGGATATATAAATGTTTATAACTTCAAATAGTTCTTATATGTAGGGCAGTGAGAAGCTTTGCTGTGATATGCAGGTTTGTAATGTAAATTGGAATACATGGAGGGGTCTTGTGTCTTTGTGTGTATTTTGGGAACATGCATTATTTCCATAATCATAACCTAAAACACCAATGCAGCCCTGAAGCAGAGGAAAAGATGAAAAGCCGTATTTCAGATTCTCCACCCGCCTCCACTCTCCCAGCTCCTGACACAGATGGGGGGGGGAAGATCCACCTCAGTATTTCAGTGTTTGTTAACATGCATGGAGGTGGATAAAGAAGCCGTGGACTAAAGTAAGGGGAAACACCAGCGCTCCAACCCTGGTGGAACCTCCTCCTCTGTGGGCTGAGCTGCTCTGAGCGCTGGGCGGAGCAGAGATCCAGGAGAGGATCTGCACGCAGGTCCAGAACAGATGGTGACACAAGGACCAGAACACAAGTGTGTCGACAGAGTTGAGACATGGCTGGACCCGCGAGGGCTGCTGGAATTTGTCGCTGTTGACAAAAGGAGATTTGAGCTAATCTTTCTGGATGCAAGTCTCTCCGTTTCGTCAGGGAGATGACTGACAAACAAAACACACAAAAAAGAAACAGCTGCCTGCTTCCTGCCAACAGGCACTGTAAGCTCTGCGGAAGCACAGAGAAGGGTTCTATCATCAAAGCAATCATTGACTTGTACTTGTTGCTATTTGAATTTAATTAAGTGGCAATAAAGCAGAATCCTGCAACTGAACGGACCCTGGGGTATAGAGTCCATCCTGCATTGTTTTAAATCAGATGTAAAGAGCCACTGTCTTTTCCAGTTTCTAGTTTTAGTGAACATTTATCCAAACAATGTGCTCTTTATCCTTCCAAAACAAGCTTGACTCATGCCCAGAATACAGAATGTAATATCTCAGGATGACAGCTTCACAAGGCCGCTTCTTATCAAAGAAATGGACCTTGACAGGATCCACTTGGATTATGATGAACAACAAAGGATTTTTAATGCCTAACCAAGATTCAGTTTTTCAGTTTTGTTTACTTAACCAGACATTAATATTAAGAGAGATTTCATGGTGGACAACCATAATGATTTCACAACCGTGTATTATGGTTTTACATTTGCTGACCATTCAGAATCAGTGTAGGTCTGAATATGGTCGGTTTAATACTGTCACTTCATATCTTCACATCTAAAACATGGGACATATTTATTTTTTCTGACATATGGTGAAAGCTGTTACCTGTTCTAATTTTGTTCAGAAACATATCATGAATCTTTCCTCAAACATCTTAAATCAGACAGAATTGTTCCATAATCATTCACGGCAACACAAAATCCATGGAGACGCTTTAGATTTCCATGGTAACGTCTTCGTGATTTGTTCATACTATGAACTGATTATTCATGGTGTGTCCTGTCATTAGCGAGCGCCCAAATCATTCACAGCTATCGGGGACTTGGAGGGAACATTCTGTTTTAGTGATCTGTTCTCAAACACCACAGAGTCAAGAGGGTAGGACAAGACTGCCAACTGAGCACCAGATCCAACACACCTGCTTCAGAGGGGGAAGCAAGGCTTTCTCATCTAAGCAGGAAGAACATGGACGGCTTCTCATGGATAATATGCTTTTGTGTTGTCATGTAATCACCAAACACAGAGAAGTAAACAGCACCATGTTTCAGAGGAATTCAAAAAGAAATGCAAAGATGGAGGAGGAACCTTCTAGGTGTTCTGGACACCAGAAGATCTCAGAGAGGAACAGAGGATGGAAGACAGAGTGGGTGAAACAGATCATGTTCTAGATCTGGACCTGAGTGTCATGATTGGCTCATGTTCTAGATCTGGACCTGAGTATCATGATTGGCTCATGTTCTAGATCTGGACCTGAGTATCATGATTGGCTCATGTTCTAGATCTAACAATCTTATATTAAATCAAGTACAAATGCACATTTGACCTTAAATCATAATTTTCCACTGATCTTAAAGGCATGTAGGCTAATAAAAAATAACTGTTCCTATCCGACAACTGAGTTGGTGGTCATACCAGCATCATGTAATTCCATAAATGAGGCCAATCTTTAAGATCTGATGACACAGGCAATATAAGGCCAAAACCTATTTGCCTTGACCCTACCACTCTGACTTTGATGAATGGCCAATACTTACCTCATCCTTATAGGTTCAAATTGACTGTAATCAAGATGAATGTTGCTTGCCGGTCCAATTACGACCATATGGCTTGGAGACTCCTATGTTTTACTTCCACACAAATCGATAAGTAATTGTTTGTAGTTTTTTTGGTCCTAGTTCATAGGAACTGATCCAAACCCCCAGGTGCACCTTGGGACACTCCCAAACCTGTGAGAGTTGTGGCTGAGCGTCTTCCTGTGATTATGCGTAATGATTCTCCTAAGCTACTTGACGGGACACAGCCTGTCCCAGGAAGCAAAGCTATGGAAATATCATCATATCATGACTAATCGAACCTGATTGGATTGTGTGAGTGTGGATTTGCTGTGACCCCAATCAACAATGGTTCAAGCCTCCAAGTTGCCAGTGTATAATGGTTTTGCGAGGGAGTGTTGTGTATTCACAGTAATCTAATTTAGACTGGGATTTAGAGGGGAGACATGAAATAATAATTTCATAAATATATACTGTATATATATATATATATATATATATATATAATGTCTTGTTTTTTTCCTAATATACTTTTTCAATTTCAAAAGAGGACATTTCTATGTAAAGACAAAAGGATTAGAGACATATAGTACATGAACACATGAGCTCAGCCTTAACTCATTAAATGTAACTTCCCCATCCAAGAGAGATCTATCAGAAGAGTCTGCAGATGGAAGCACAGAGGACCAGCCTGCTCTGATACCTCCTGCTAACCTCTGGGAACAGCAGAGGAAGCTGGGACTGGATGAGGTGCTTTAACAAGGCCCAGGGTGAAGAGTTAGAGGGGGATCACAGAAGGTCCACATGGGATCCAGGAAACTGACACAGTCCCCATATGATGCTCTGGTGTGCATGACATCTCCCTCTCCCTTCATCTTCATCTCTCTCTCTTTCTAGCTGTATAAACTTTATATCCATAAATCTCTGTCTCTATCTCTCCCTCAGTCTCTCTCTAACTCTTTCTGCAATTTGCATGGGAAAGCTCTGCCCCTTCTCTCTGTCTCTCTCTCGGACCCCCCTCTCTTTGTCTCTCTCTGTCTCTCTGTCTCTCTCTCTGCCCCCTCTCTTTGTCTCTCTCTGTCTCTCTCTCTCTCTGTCTCTCTCTCGGCCCCCCCTCTCTTTGTCTCTCTCTGTCTCTCTCTCTCTCTCTCTGTCTCTCTCTGTCTCTCTCTCTGTCTCTCTGTCTCTCTCTCTGCCCCCCATCTCTTTGTCTCTCTCTGTCTCTCTGTCTCTCTCTCTGCCCCCCCTCTCTTTGTCTCTCTCTGTCTCTCTGTCTCTCTCTCTGCCCCCCCTCTCTTTGTCTCTCTCTGTCTCTCTCTCTGCCCCCTCTCTTTGTCTCTCTGTCTCTCTGTCTCTCTCTCTCTGTCTCTCTCTCTGTCTCTCTCTCTCTCTGTCTCTCTGTCTCTCTCTCTGCCCCCTCTCTTTGTCTCCCTCTGTCTCCCTCTTTGTCTCTCTCTCTCTGTCTCTCTCTTTGCCCCCTCTCTCTGTCACTCTCCTGTTCTCTCTGCACCACTCTCTCTATCACTCTCTCTGAACTCTGGCTTCTTTCATTGGCTTGTTCACTCCCTTCATCCGCTCATGTCTTCGTTCTCAGCCATCAGATCTACTTTCTTCCTCCTCCTGCTCCTCCTCCTGCTCCTCCTCCTGCTCCTCCTCCTGCTCCTCCTCCTGCTCCTCCTCCTGCTCCTCCTCCTGCTCCTCCTCCTGCTCCTCCTCCGCTCAGTCAAGCTCTTCCACCCACTCAGTATTTTGGTGCGTGACTGTGTCTGCTAGACTCAGGAATAAGGAAACAGTAGCATAGACAGGGGCCTCACTGACACAGAGCCAGGGGCCTCACTGACACAGAGCCAGGGGCCTCACTGACACAGAGCCAGGGGCCTCACTGACACAGAGCCAGGGGCCTCACTGACACAGAGCCAGGGGCCTCACTGACACAGAGCCAGGGGCCGCACTGACACAGAGCCAGGGGCCTCACTGACACAGAGCCAGGGGCCTCACTAACACAGAGCCAGGGGCCTCACTAACACAGAGCCAGGGGCCTCACTGACACAGAGCCAGGGGCCTCACTGACACAGAGCCAGGGGCCTCACTAACACAGGGGCCTCACTAACACAGAGCCAGGGGCCTCACTAACACAGAGCCAGGGGCCTCACTAACACAGAGCCAGGGGCCTCACTAACACAGAGCCAGGGGCCAAGATGCTGGTATCAAACACAAGCCTTCATAAACACACTAATCCACATGCACACACACAGTAGAAACATAAGGAAGCATTGATTTGTTGCACAAATGCACACATAGCTGAATAAATACACCTTTTTCAAAACACAAAGCAGCGCATTCAAAGGGCAGACAACACAGTTTTTAGTTCTCTTTTTCTTGCCACGCACACACACACACACACACACACACACACACCAGATCCCCATCTTATTACCAGACATCACGACAGACAGGGCCATTAAAAGTTGTGGATATGCCCTGTCAGTGGTGCCAATTGGTAATGTGTTCCATGGTGAGGAGCTCTGGACAGCAGGGCAGAGGACGAGTCAAAGACCCACTCAACCCTCCCTCCCTCCCCCCTCCCACCCCCCCACTCCCTCCCCCCCCACTCCCTCCCCCTCCCTCCCCCTCCCTCCCCCCTCCCCTCCAGGCCTTGTCCAGGGCAGCCACACTGCTCTATACGGTCCATCACAACACATTTAGGAAGGCCAAAATACAGAACATGTGTCTTGGCTACATGACGTTGTGTCCTTGGGAAAGGCACTTCACCCTGCTAGCCTGAGGGAGAATGTATCTGTACTTGCTGTAAGCTGCTTTGGATAAAGAAGGAGGAAATAAGAGGAAGAGGAGCTAAGTGTTGGGGAGGGAGGAGAGACAGAATGGATATCAAGAGTAAGATGCATAATGAAATCAATATTCTGTTCCTATGATGCTGCCAGCCATAACATGGACTTAGACTGAGAGCCATAACATGGACTTAGACCGGGAGCCATAACATGGACTTAGACTGAGAGCCATAACATGGACTTAGACCGGGAGCCATAACATGGACTTAGACTGGGAGCCATAACATGGACTTAGACTGAGAGCCATAACATGGACTTAGACCGGGAGCCATAACATGGACTTAGACTGAGAGCCATAACATGGACTTAGACTGGGAGCCATAACATGGACTTAGACTGAGAGCCATAACATGGACTTAGACCGGGAGCCATAACATGGACTTAGACTGAGAGCCATAACATGGACTTAGACTGGGAGCCATAACATGGACTTAGACTGGGAGCCATAACATGGACTTAGACTGGGAGCCATAACATGGACTTAGACTGGGAGCCATAAGATGGACTTAGACTGGGAGCCATAACATGGACTTAGACTGGGAGCCATAACATGGACTTAGACTGGGAGCCATAACATGGACTTAGACTGGGAGCCATAACATGGACTTAGACTGGGAGCCATAACATGGACTTAGACTGGGAGCCATAACATGGACTTGGACTGGGAGCCATAACATGGACTTGGACTGGGAGCCATAACATGGACTTAGACTGGGAGCCATAACATGGACTTAGACTGGGAGCCATAAAATGGACTTAGACTGGGAGCCATAACATGGACTTAGACTGGGAGCCATAACATGGACTTAGACTGGGAGCCATAACATGGACTTAGACTGGGAGCCATAACATGCCCTCATGTTATATTCACATCAGCAGACTGTTTTCCATCGCAGGGCTCTAATTAATCGAATCCACTGAACACATTAGCGAACTCAGTGATTAATAATCTTTCCTGTGACAGCTTGCATATCTGTTTTTCACGTCTGAGTAATTATCTCACTCATTTCCTTAATGATCTTCCTTCCACTTGCATTTTTGGGTAAAAAAATCACCAATAACAAGCATTCATTAACATTTATAAATACATTCTACCTTTTTAAGCATTTAAAGGATGCAAATGTGTGTGCTCATGAACCTATAAAGTATAAAGGTTTACTGAGATCACTTTCTGTGTCTTTTCAAGACCAAAGTCAACTGCATCAATGACAGTCAGTGATAAAGACTTAGAGATTGCAGCCTGCGATCATAAATAATAAATTTGTTTATCAAGTCATCAGTGTTTCAGAGAGCTTTCAGACTCTTTCAATCTGGGATATTTTAGCACCTCTGTGTCAACATTCATAGATGAGCAGACTCATGTAGGCAGTGATGATGTCACTCTGATTCATCCAGATGTTCTGTATATCTAAACTGACTAAACATGACCTCAGTCATAATCAAATGGTTCAATACAGAATGGTAGCTGAATGTTCCAAGTTTTCCAAAAAAGCATTCCTGAATTTAGCATTTGTTTGTTTTTTCATTGTCTTATAGTTGAAGTGGTTTTCATGGCTTTGTGATAGATTGCTGTCATTTGTAGATTGCAGAATTTTTATCACTTCATATCTCAATACTTTCATAATGGATTTCTGTCTTGAAATGCTTTACAAGAGCTCCATATGACTTCTAGGGAAAACTAGTTTCTCCGTTTTTTTCTCATATTAGTTCTTCCATGTAAACAGCAGATCAAAAAGATAAATCACCAAAATGTAAATGAAGATGGCTGAGGTGTGTTTACCCCCAAAATATTGAATACAAATATTTGGTTTATTATTGACTGGAAACAGAATCCAGACTTTTGGAAAAGCAGAGAACAGTTTTGGGGGGTGGATCTAGTATTTGGATGTCTCATAATCTATTCCTTTTAATCAGAACATGATGTCTTCCCTGTGGACTCAATTACACGCCTCATAACCCAAACCTGGTCCTCTCTGGCAGGCTCCACACATTAGCCTAACCCCAGAACATGCTGCCTTTTCCACCCACATAATCACTGCCTGTTGCTCAGCTAATTTCTAACCACAAAGTACAAATCCTTGAATGAATGCTTTATCAGGGCTGACTCCTATCCGAGTCAGGATAAAAGGATGTAATGCGATCGTAGTAGAATGAATGCTCTCCTAATTCTAAGATTGTATGTTGAAATCATGGAGACAGAGTAGTGTATTATCATTCAGCATCCACCAATGCCTTTGCCCACACTGAGAGGTTAAATAACAAGCCAACACATAAATTAATATATCTTACTGGCTCCTCCCGGTGAGGATCCATACTGGAACTATATTTGTGTTTTTAACAAGGTTTCCCTCTGATACTGAAGTGCAGTAATGAAGTGTGTTGGTTTATTTAGTTTATTCAGGGCAGAGTTTGACCA
This sequence comes from Protosalanx chinensis, assembly GCA_030340685.1. NCBI lineage: Eukaryota > Metazoa > Chordata > Actinopteri > Osmeriformes > Salangidae > Protosalanx > Protosalanx chinensis. The sequence continues at coordinate 432,835 of CM059324.1, forward strand.
GGTCAGGATGACTGTGTTGATCCAGCGCTGTCTGAACCCTTCTGAGAAGCTTCTTCCCCGTCACCCTAACCTTGACAAACCAAGACCCAGACACACTTGGTTAAGTGGATATAATGAGGCTGTGATCACTCAGAGTTCAGGTACATCACAGAGTAGAAATGTTCCAGCACCTTCCGCTCTGGAAGAGCCACATTCAACATGGATCATCATGCTTATATATATTTTGAGTGGTGTCGTTCGTCTCGCTCCAGTAATGCTGCTGAGTCCTGGGTTATATCTACAACATGGAGACACATGGAAAGAAGTCACATTGTGTGTGTGTGTGCGTGTGTGTGTATGTGCGTGTGTGTGCATATATGTGTGTGTGTGTGAGTGATGACATGCAGAGGAAACATGCATCAAGCCTCTCCTTAAGAAGCTTGTTGTGGACCAAAATACCTCCTGAGTGTTCCAAGAATAAACTGTCAAGGACTCAAGTCTCTGCTGATGTAAACCTCAACCACAGGACAGTCAACTAGCTCTCCTGTCTCTGCTGATGTAAACCTCAACCACAGGACAGTCAACTAGCTCTCCTGTCTCTGCTGATGTAAACCTCAACCACAGGACAGTCAACTAGCTCTCCTGTCTCTGCTGATGTAAACCTCAACCACGAACAGTCAACTAGCTCTCCTGTCTCTGCTGATGTAAACCTCAACCACGAACAGTCAACTAGCTCTCCTGTCTCTGCTGATGTAAACCTCAACCACAGGACAGTCAACTAGCTCTCCTGTCTCTGCTGATGTAAACCTCAACCATGAACAGTCAACTAACTCTCCTGTCTCTAATAAAGAGCAGATAAACTCATTTCAATTGAAAGGTGCACACTTATGTTCTAGCCTGACCTCTTCTACATAAGAGTGATGACAGGGCTAATAAGGCTGCACTTCCTGAAAACATAAAAAAAGATAAATGCTTAAGGGTCCCCTTCTGTTATACAAAACATCTGAGTGTGTATGAGTGTGTTTGTGCTCTGACATTTTCTGAATACAATTACAATTAGACTATTCAACCTAACTCAGGGTTGGGCCTGTTTCCACTGTCAGCTCTAGTGTACTTTACTGTGAGCGCGAGGACGACTCCCATACCTGTGTGATGTCCCCTCATAATCACAGCAAGCGCCAAGTCATCCATTACATAAAGGTCTTGAGCAAAGTTAGCCTGTGGGACAGTTGGACAGATTTATACTCCCCAAATCTGAAAAGCAAAAGCTATAATTAGCAAGTGAAAAAGAAAAGGGACAGTTTAATGAGCCATTTCCCTGATGAGAAAGATGACGTTATTGCAAAAGGCAAACGATGACCTCCAGGTGGTTAGGTCACCGAGACAGAGGGTTCTCTAACATCCCTGAGACACACACACGCACACGCACACACACACACACACCCACGCTCAATGGACTGTGAAGGAAACTAAGGAAGATTGATGTCTTAGGTGTCACTTACTACCTGACAATACTTTCTTTGAGTAAGACACAAGTTCACTTCATTTAAAACCAGCCCAAAGGACATCGTCTGACCTACTTTGTCTGATTTATGATAAGATGTCAAACAAACTCTCTCACACTTCTCCCCTGTTGACTTGCAGGGTTTGTGTGTGTGTGGTATAATTAGCACAGAGTTCTACATATAATGTGGATATGTGTGGGAGTAAAGCAGGCGGAAGTAATGCATGATCTTAGAACACATGAGCCAGTCTGTATACTATGTTGGGAGAGGACAACTGTGTGTGTGTGTCTGTTTGTGTGTGTATGTGCGGGTGTGTGCGTGCGTGTGTGTTAGCATGCTCCAGTAAGCGAGCAGGTGGGAAGTGCCTAATGACCCTGGAGAGTTGGGGCCCCCCCCGCTCCTCTACAGCAGAGTGACAGTCATATTTGGGTCGGATGTCCTGGTGTCCTCAAGCATGTCAGCTGGTAAAACAACAGCAGCCCCCCAGGAGAGGACACCACAGAACAGCAGCCCCCCAGGAGAGGACACCCCAGAACAGCAGCCCCCCAGGAGAGGACACCCCAGAACAGCAGCCCCCCAGGAGAGGACACCCCAGAACAGCAGCGCCCCAGGAGAGGACACCACAGAACAGCAGCCCCCCAGGAGAGGACACCCCAGAACAGCAGCCCCCCAGGAGAGGACACCACAGAACAGCAGCCCCCCAGGAGAGGACACCACAGAACAGCAGCCCCCCAGGAGAGGACACCACAGAACAGCAGCCCCCCAGGAGAGGACACCCCAGAACAGCAGCCCCCCAGGAGAGGACACCACAGAACAGCAGCCCCCCAGGAGAGGACACCACAGAACAGCAGCCCCCCAGGAGAGGACACCACAGAACAGCAGCCCCCCAGGAGAGGACACCCCAGAACAGCAAGGTGTCATCATCCAATATCTTCTGCTTGTAATTCATCAAACTGTGTGGCGTTACTGACAGGAGTTGTCACAGGAACCACTGTTCCAATTGATTATGGGTTGAAAATAGAATATATACTATAGTATATTGTACAGTTTACTGTAGGTCAGGGGTCAACAAGTTTCGAGCTACATCTGAGTCATATGAAGAGCTACCAGTTTGATACGCTGTCATAAAAAGTTAGCCTTTAGTTATACATTATTAATAATGATTAACGATACTCATCTATGTGAAGACACACTAATCACGTTAATTATAACTCCTTATTATTATTATGAACATATTTTTTATGTATATACATGCAAGTGTGTATTCTTTGAACATGCCTGTGGGTGACTCCTGTGGTCCTTGGGGGGCTGCCTGGTGCCCCTGGGCGCCGCGACGGTGACCCCCTGCTGTGGATAAATGACTTTAACGTATGGAGTCTCCTGACGATCAGCTGGAGTTATTTCACTGCCAGGATTCTGAGTAAATACTTTAGCGGGTGGGTGATAATGGTTCGGATGCCCCGGCAAGGGACAGACTGCTGTAGCTAAAATGGTTTCCTCTAGGGAGACATTTTGGACTGAAGTGTGAGAATAACAAATGATGGCCCCCTTTTGGACTCCAGCTCAACGCAGTGGTAACAGAAGCTGCCAGAAATAGAAGATCTAGACCTTGAGACACATTGACCAGTGTCAATTTGAGGGTATGAAAAGGTTATTCAAATGATGAGATAACCATACAACTGTATGACACAACTGTAGGATTTAAGCAAAAGTAAAAAAATAAAAATTATGAATAAAGTACACTCCATGACAAATATGACAGACTCCCCCAGGAACAAGCGTGTCTCTTCTCTGTGTCTCACCTTTGAACTACAGCAGGGAGACATCAGTTCTTCAGGGTATTTTCAGGCTTCCCAGGATGTGTGAGATGAGAAAAGACCCCCGAGAAAACTTACAAGCAATTATCAGCCTAACGAGGCAAAGATAGTCTCAGGAGCCTCCTGTCAACATAATTAGCCACTGATGCAGAAACATGGCCTCCTTTTCTGCTCTTAGGGAGGGTGAAGAAAGAAAAAAAAAATACACCCAAAACTGTGAACCTTGAAGATCTTTGCATTAGTGTTCCACCACTGGGTTTAGGAAGCTGAAGTGAAATATCATTTGCAGAACTACATTATTTGGTTAATGGACCAGTAAAATGAACAAATCAAGATGAAAAAAAGCATGTTTGTGCAAAAGGCAGCCCAAAGTCCTGAGGCGAGGATCTATTTTGATCACAAATACAGTATTGGAGCCTTTTTAAACCACAACATAAGAAAAACAAACCCGTGTATAAAAAGAGGAGTGCCTTGTAAACTTGTTCCAGGTCTGTAGCGGTGGTTTTAAGAAACAATGCCAAATGTCTGCCTACGTTCTTCCCTTGATGCACAATTTGGATTCATGTTGAAGTGGAGTTTGTTTTCATGTGTGTGATGACAGAAGGCTCATGTTGGAATATGAGTACAGAGTGTTTCTACCACACTCAGTATTGACCTTGTTTCACAATCAATGAAAAGTATCAAGTCCCAGTTTTTTTTTTGCAGATCATAGGGTGTCAATTATAGAGTAGTGCTGTCAAGGGCACTCATGTACAGATACAAATGTTAGAGAGATGTGTTGGCATGAAGTTAGTCTTCATTTCAGGCCCTTGACTTTCAAGAGAACTTAAAGATGTGTGCAGAACACTAGATGACAGGATATACTCTGGGGTTTCATTCCAGTTATTGGTTAGTATGAGTCTCATAGGTCCATTTTTTTCACGATCCTCAAAGCCCAAAGATTCAGTCCAGCTGTTTGTTTGCTCAAGGGTTCTTTAAAGTTCCTCCACATTTGACCAACACAGGCTAAACTTTTCCTACTTTATTTGAACAAAGAAAAAGAGACTGATTATCCATGACCCTTTCCTTCTCCCTCCTCCTCCTCCTCTCTTCATCAACAGTACATGTACACAATGTTCCTCTCCACTTGGAACGCCTCCTTCATGAAGGTCCCAAACTTCCCCAAGTCGTTGATTCTGCAAATGTTCTGTCTCTCCTCCTTCCTTTCTCCTCCCCTCTCATGTTTAATCTCCTCGAAACTCACTTTCCTCAAATAATAAACTGCCTCCCTACATCATAAATAATGGATGTAAAAAAACACCCCCAAATGTGTACCAACAAGTCATCTTGGGAACGATTGTAACATAAGAACATCATAGTTCAACTATGATTAAACACCCTTAACGTCTAAATATCCATCTTTATTATAGTCAGCCAGTAGAAATGAAAATGTCCTTCATTTGTGTAGAGAGGACATTAGAACAATCTGCACAGTCTGCCATGATGTGTGTATGGGGCTGGTCTCTGCAGGGCAGGAAGGCAGGTTCAACCAACCATTATAAAGTCATTATTACAGCTGTGTATGATTGATCCTTTTAAATGTACCCTGCGGTACACCTTAACAATTAACCCGCAAGCTATTAAACATTGGCAGTACGGCCAAGCGGTGAATAAATCTCAGATTTTACACCTTTGGAGTATTTCAATTGAGACTGGACTTTATTACTGATCGTACCGATTTAAAAGCAGGCATGGAGGACAAGTTAACCTGCCCCAGCTATCAGGGCTGTTGGACTGTCCTGTGTGATTCATGAATGTCAGATAGATTGTTTTGTGCAGAAGTGTAACTCATTCTGTTTGATCCTGAATATTCTGCTTTTCTTTCTGTACTCTTTATAAACTGTTCATGATCAAATCATCTTCTAAATCAAAGTACGAAATGTAATTTAGATTAAATGTCGGTAGGAAGGCATTCAATGGAATGTAGTTAAAGGCCACTGCTAGACTCTTCTGTCTGTTACTGTTTGGGATGTGAAAATCTAACTTGTCTTTAAGTGCTTATAATAATATATAACTGATCCAGGATCAGTATTTTTACAATTGTTTAAGCCTGACACTTCATGGAGTGATCTATTCAAAACACATTGAGTCAATAACCTCCAAATATTACCCAGAGGGTGAATTATATTACGGTCCTGACTGAACGTTACATTCAAAGTGAACAGGAAAGCGGTCATAAATTTAGAACGGAAACTTAATATGAGATATCAAATCTTTTCATACCAAACTGCTGTAACTTAAAACCTCTCAAATATCTACAAACATTTCCATCCATCTCATATCCTGTTCTATAAACCATCAACATGTTCTATAAACCATCAACATATTCTATAAACCATCAACATCTTCTATAAACCATCAACATATTCTATAAACCATCAACATCTTCTATAAACCATCAACATATTCTATAAACCATCAACATATTCTATAAACCATCAACATATTCTATAAACCATCAACATATTCTATAAACCATCAACATATTCTATAAACCATCAACATATTCTATAAACCATCAACATATTCTATAAACCATCAACATATTCTATAAACCATCAACATATTCTATAAACCATCAACATATTCTATAAACCATCAACATCTTCTATAAACGTTCAACATCTTAGTCCTTCTACCGCTTAGTGGTGGCGATAGGGAGACATGCAAGGGAAACTACGCTGTGAATATTTGGTTATTGCATCAGATTTCCACAGCAGTCATCTTAAACAGAAAAGTACTACAAGTGTGGCCGTCACTTTGATCAATGTCTCTGGACTGGCAGGCTTTGGGTGCAAACCTGTGCAGAATCTGAAATAATTGCTTCCCTGCTTCTCATATTGAAGGAGCCATCAGAGAAAAGGGGATTCAATTAATCTTTAGTAATGTGATTTCATTCTGCTAGCTGGGCCAGGGTCAGACCAGATTTAATGCTTTTTTCATTTTCCCGCTTCTCTCAGACCCAAAGATCCTGTTTTGGAAAGCTGCGCAGGTTGTGCAGTGAAAGTCACTCTGCTTAGGTTTATGTTTCTGTAATTCATCTACTTCACACCGTATTTAATCATTTTGCTCTCTAATGATGCTACCGCTAAGTGGCAACAATGGAAAGATTGCAAACAAACTTTATAACACAACTTTTCTTCACAGAGTTTCTGTCCAAAAAATGTTCACGGCAGCTTGGGCAGGAATCGTTTATTGTGCGTGACCGTTTCTGTCATTAGAGTTCTTAACGATTCCACACCAAATAATGACACAACAACAACAACAACAACAACAACAACAACAACAACAACAACAACAAGACTGATGACTGACTGAAAAGACTGTCTTCACCTGCTTATCTGGAGTGTTGAAACACACAAACCCTCTGGATAAGATGTCTGCTAAAGGACTACATGTACATGTAAACCCTGTTCACTCATCTGTGCTGGTGAGCACAGACACATTTCAGTAGTGTGGATAATCACATCATACTTTCGTTCACATACTGGACATCACAGTGTATTGAGACCATGTACCATGGTGATATTGCACTTTAAATAATAAATTGATCGATTGATTGATTGACCAGTTAACTCTGGATAAGAGCGTCTGCTAAATGACTAAATGTAGTTCACATACTGGACATCACACAGCCTGGGTGATTTTTACACCCCGTCAGAATATGAGCAGTACACAGAGGCTCTACAGGGGGCAGTAAGACCTGGGGTTTCACAGGATGGACATTTATATGATGGAAATGAACTGAATACATATCAGCATCTCCTAGTTCTTACAAATCTGTACAGAGGGAAGTTTATATCTCAAATTACTGCCTCATGTGTCTTACTGAGAACCAAAATGTTTAAAGACAGACTGTTGTTCCAGGGCAACACAACAACCAGCAGAGGATCACAACAACCAGCACAGCATCACAACCACCAGCACAGCATCACAACAACCAGCACAGCATCACAACAACCAGCACAGCATCACAACAGCCAGCAGAGGATCACAACAACCAGCACAGCATCACAACCACCAGCACAGCATCACAACAACCAGCACAGCATCACAACAACCAGCACAGCATCACAACCACCAGCACAGCATCACAACAACCCGCACAGGATCACAACAACCAGCACAGCATCACAACAACCAGCACAGCATCACAACAACCAGCACAGCATCACAACAACCAGCACAGCATCACAACAACCAGCACAGCATCACAACAACCAGCACAGCATCACAACAACCAGCACAGCATCACAACAACCCGCACAGGATCACAACAACCAGCACAGCATCACAACAACCAGCACAGCATCACAACAACCAGCACAGCATCACAACAACCAGCACAGCATCACAACAACCAGCACAGCATCACAACAACCCGCACAGCATCACAACAACCCGCACAGGATCACAACAACCAGCACAGCATCACAACAACCAGCACAGCATCACAACAACCAGCACAGCATCACAACAACCAGCACAGCATCACAACCACCAGCACAGCATCACAACAACCAGCACAGCATCACAACAACCAGCACAGCATCACAACAACCAGCACAGGATCACAACAACCAGCACAGCATCACAACAACCAGCACAGCATCACAACAACCAGCACAGCATCACAACAACCAGCACAGCATCACAACAACCAGCACAGCATCACAACAACCAGCACAGCATCACAACAACCCGCACAGCATCACAACAACCCGCACAGGATCACAACAACCAGCACAGCATCACAACAACCAGCACAGCATCACAACAACCAGCACAGCATCACAACAACCAGCACAGCATCACAACAACCAGCACAGCATCACAACAACCAGCAGAGGATCACAACAACCAGCACAGCATCACAACAACCAGCAGAGGATCACAACAACCAGCACAGCATCACAACAACCAGCACAGCATCACAACAACCAGCAGAGGATCACAACAACCAGCACAGCATCACAACAACCAGCACAGCATCACAACAACCAGCAGAGGATCACAACAACCAGCACAGCATCACAACAACCAGCACAGCATCACAACAACCAGCAGAGGATCACAACAACCAGCACAGCATCGCAACAACCAGCAGAGGATCACAACAACCAGCACAGCATCACAACAACCAGCAGAGGATCACAACAACCAGCAGAGGATCACAACAACCAGCACAGCATCACAACAACCAGCACAGCATCACAACAACCAGCACAGCATCACAACAACCAGCACAGCATCACAACAACCAGCACAGCATCACAACAACCAGCACAGCATCACAACAACCAGCAGAGGATCACAACAACCAGCACAGCATCACAACAACCAGCAGAGGATCACAACAACCAGCAGAGGATCACAACAACCAGCACAGCATCACAACAACCAGCACAGCATCACAACAACCAGCACAGCATCACAACAACCCGCACAGGATCACAACAACCAGCAGAGGATCACAACAACCAGCACAGCATCACAACAACCAGCAGAGGATCACAACAACCAGCACAGCATCACAACAACCAGCAGAGGATCACAACAACCAGCAGAGGATCACAACAACCAGCACAGCATCACAACAACCAGCACAGCATCACAACAACCAGCACAGCATCACAACAACCAGCACAGCATCACAACAACCAGCACAGCATCACAACAACCCGCACAGCATCACAACAACCAGCACAGCATCACAACAACCAGCACAGCATCACAACAACCCGCACAGGATCACAACAACCAGCACAGCATCACAACAACCAGCAGAGGATCACAACAACCAGCACAGCATCACAACAACCAGCAGAGGATCACAACAACCAGCAGAGGATCACAACAACCAGCACAGCATCACAACAACCAGCACAGCATCACAACAACCAGCACAGCATCACAACAACCAGCAGAGGATCACAACAACCAGCACAGCATCACAACAACCAGCACAGCATCACAACAACCAGCACAGCATCACAACAACCAGCACAGCATCACAACAACCCGCACAGGATCACAACAACCAGCACAGCATCACAACAACCAGCAGAGGATCACAACAACCAGCAGAGGATCACAACAACCAGCAGAGGATCACAGCATGTAAACCAGCACCATTCTATTTGGTTTAACTGTCCAGCCTTTCTCCTGGTTATAACCACACTGATTACTCTAGTTGTCATGTGACGTGATGATGTGATAGTAAATAAATTATAAATAATGTTACATTAATATTTATGTACATTATGCAAAAGTGCGCAAATTGTGTAAAATGTCAGTCCCACGATAACTGACATTCTTGTAGATAAACGCTTTGGAGAAAGTTTATCATTTAATATTATACTAGGTGACAGGCGCATTTGCGATTAAACAGTTACAAGCCTAGAACATGATGGACCAGAACTAGCAACAAAGATAAGCAAAGAACTTACATCCGTGTGAAAAATGGTAGGCCAGTATCTAACATGACAGGAGATGAGTTGAAATCACAGAATTTATTCCTATCTGAATTAGATTAGATTAGATGAACCTTTATTATTCCTCCAGGGGGTGGAAATTGCAGTTCACAACAGCAGCAGGGTAAAGTACAGCACACAGAGTTGCAGGGTAAGAAATGTAAGTTCTACTTTAAGACAAGAGTGAGACAGAGTTTTACCAAAGTCTGCTGACTCTGGAATGAAAGAGGATTCTGTTTACAATACTGATGCCTCTATTGAACCACTTGTCATTTGCTTCGCTGACAGCAGAGAGACAGCAGGCGAAGCCTTGACCAAGTCTGATCACTGTCAGGTATTAATTTGACTATTAGGTCATCTTGTTGAGGTCAGTTGGTCTTGGAGAGTCATCTTCTGAAACTGCTGTGAATCATGTTTCAATTCTACAGCTGCTTTCTGAGATTCACTCTAACTCAAGTAGAGAGAGTGGAGATGGTGGGTGGGTGGAGGGGGGGGATTAGATCATTCACACTGTAGTGATGCAATTTGATCTGATTGACACTTTGGCACTTGACCCGTGTTCACCTGGATATTGATCTTGACACAAGTCTGTGATATCACAGTGATATGATGAAGGTAGCGTGCTCTTGACCAGGGGTGGTGATGGGACACGGCTTTGGCATGATGTGTCACGGAGGACGTGTGCGTCTAATGACAGTAACACTGCAGACTCCACAGAGAATACCTTGACCTGGGCCAATGGTGGGGGTAAGGGGTAGACCTGGGCCAATGGTAGGGGGGAAGGGGGTAGACCTGGGCCAATGGTAGGGGGGAAGGGGGTAGACCTGGGCCAATGGTAGGGGGGAAGGGGGTAGACCTGGGCCAATGGTAGGGGGGAAGGGGGTAGACCTGGGCCAATGGTGGGGGGAAGGGGGTAGACCTGGGCCAATGCTGGGGGGAAGGTCTAAATTTGGTCCAAAAAAATATGTGTTTCATGGATCAACTTCAACAGAAAGTATACATGTTTTCCAAAAATCTAAAAAATACAAATAATTTGCAGTGAAATATCTAGAGATAAGAAAGAATGACAATAACAATATTTACAGCATTAGGTTTTCTCAAACACCACATTACTTCTGACTTGACTCTGAGTGTTTGAGTCTCAGAAGGTTTCTCCTGAAAACCTCATCAACCACTGAGGACGTCTCTCAAGTGCTTTGCTGAGAAAACAAATATATCTGACATTAGTTTCAGTTAATGCATAAATTCTGACCGCTGAGAGAGGATCCTCATGAAGTCCTTGTTCTCAGCACATCATGTGCTATTACACTTACTCAGACAGAGGCTGTTTCATTCTCCCTCTCCAGATTGTCATTTCACTCAGTCTAATTCAACAGAGATAATAATGCGTTCCCCTCTCTATCTCCTACTGGCAGCTCCCACAGCAGAAATCTGATTACACAATTAGGAGGAAGGACAGAGATGCTGCCCACTCCTGTCCTGGCTCATTCTCCAGGATTAGTAATGAGAAACATGGATGAGCTGAGAGCCTCTCTGCTCCTCTTCTCTCCAGGACTGTGACAGTTCTGTTAAGTTCCCATAATTACTTTGTCTTTGTTTGTTTGTGATGGTGACGTTCTGATCCAGCTCCTTACAAACTGCAGTGAAGCCCTTTACTGAATTTCATTACACATCTCTTAAAGTAGGCAGACACACCTGGGCCTTTTCTCATTCTAGTTTTGGGTGTGATGAGTGTCATCAGTGTTTGGTATCCCTGTTGGCTGGGTGAAATGTCTACATACTTTTAGGCATTACTATCTAGCCTAATTGCATAGACCGCTAATTGAACTGATAAGTCTTTTTTAATGTGTTTTGCTCATGTGAATGCAGAGTGACCCAACAGAGGATTTGCAGTGGACATTTCAGAATTTAATAGTAAAAATAAACTGTGGTATGGTGCCCTCCAAGAATACTTTATTGGGCTTTCGAAATTCTTAGATTTTCTTACAGTTGGAGAATGTTTTTAATCTAACTGACTTTTTCACCCTCTGGGCACAGCCTTGACTTATTATTCATTTTCATCTATGGGAATGTTAGAATAAAGGTTCAAGGATGCGTTCATACTGACATTGTATTCATTAGAAGGCTTTTCACATCATTATGTATGTTTGGTGGACAGTATATATGTGTGTTTGTATGATGTGCATTCACAATATGTGTATGTGTGCATACTGTATGCTTGCATATGAGTGTGTGCATTCTGTGTGTGTCTGAGTGTGTGCATGAGTGTGTGTCTGAGTGTGTGCATGAGTGTGTGTCTGAGTGTGTGCATGAGTGTGTGTCTGAGTGTGTGCATGAGTGTGTGTCTGAGTGTGTGCATGAGTGTGTGTCTGAGTGTGTGCATGAGTGTGTGTCTGAGTGTGTGCATGAGTGTGTGTCTGAGTGTGTGCATGAGTGTGTGTCTGAGTGTGTGCATGAGTGTGTGTCTGAGTGTGTGCATGAGTGTGTGTCTGAGTGTGTGCATGAGTGTGTGTCTAAGTGTGTGCATGAGTGTGTGTCTGAGTGTGTGCATGAGTGTGTGTCTGAGTGTGTGCATGAGTGTGTGTCTGAGTGTGTCTGAGTGTGTCTGAGTGTGTGCATGAGTGTGTTTGTGTGTCCAGTCTGCAACTTTCTCAAAGTGACTCTTTGCAGTTGACTCCTCTGCCTGTGAGTCGTTAGCTGAGCTCTAACTGTTATTGATAGTCCTGTTGTAATTCTGCCTAAGACAGCACAGCTGCCTTTGCCCTTGCCTCTAGTAATCACCCAACCTTTCAGTGATTGGGATACTTGTCTGACAGTGTGTGGAGGGGAGAGGCCCCCACTTTACATAGAGACGCTCATCAACCTGGCTATTAAAACACTCTGGCTCTGGATGTCTGAACACCACCTGAAGTCAAGGATTTTATCTGCCAAGAGGGATTTTTTCAAATTGATGTGAACGAGAATCTTAAGCAGTTTTTAAAATATTTTCTAAATTATCTGAATTTTTCTCTCATCTCATCTCATCATTCACTACTTACTGTATTTCTTATCATTAATTTAAACATGTCAACTGTTTAGAAAACATCTATTCATCAGTTCTCCTGCGAAGGAACAAGGATGAAGGATAATCTGGAATCTAAATGTTTTCTGTCAGTGCTGTTTTAAAATGCAAAAATAGATAAGATAAGAGGCCGTCAGATACATTATGAAGTGGAGTAAAGAACACAGTGGAGTAGAGAACACAGAGAACACAGTGGAGTAGAGAACACAGTGGAGTAGAGAACACAGAGAACACAGTGGAGTAGAGAACACAGTGGAGTAGAGAACACAGTGGAGTAGAGAACACAGAGAACACAGTGGAGTAGAGAACACAGAGAACACAGTGGAGTAGAGAACACAGTGGAGTAGAGAACACAGAGAACACAGTGGAGTAGAGAACACAGTGGAGTAGAGAACACAGTGGAGTAGAGAACACAGAGAACACAGTGGAGTAGAGAACACAGAGAACACAGTGGAGTAGAGAACACAGTGGAGTAGAGAACACAGAGAACACAGTGGAGTAGAGAACACAGTGGAGTAGAGAATACAGTGGAGTAGAGAACACAGAGAACACAGTGGAGTAGAGAACACAGAGAACACAGTGGAGTAGAGAACACAGTGGAGTAGAGAACACAGAGAACACAGTGGAGTAGAGAACACAGAGAACACAGTGGAGTAGAGAACACAGAGAACACAGTGGAGTAGAGAACACAGTGGAGTAGAGAACACAGAGAACACAGTGGAGTAGAGAACACAGAGAACACAGTGGAGTAGAGAACACAGAGAACACAGTGGAGTAGAGAACACAGTGGAGTAGAGAACACAGTGGAGTAGAGAACACAGTGGAGTAGAGAACACAGAGAACACAGTGGAGTAGAGAACACAGAGAACACAGTGGAGTAGAGAACACAGAGAACACAGTGGAGTAGAGAACACAGTGGAGTAGAGAACACAGTGGAGTAGAGAACACAGTGGAGTAGAGAACACAGAGAACACAGTGGAGTAGAGAACACAGAGAACACAGTGGAGTAGAGAACACAGTGGAGTAGAGAACACAGTGGAGTAGAGAACACAGTGGAGTAGAGAACACAGAGAACACAGTGGAGTAGCGAACACAGTGGCAGGTTGATGGATGGACTTTCTAATTGACTTCATCTACGCTGAACATTCCATAATTCCTTAATTACAATCAGAACAAATGGATGCATATTGATTAATTGAGTCCTTTTTGTCTTCTGATTAGTGTTTTATTTTAGTAACACATCACCTGATCTTGACCCTTTCCATGGAACATGGATGTTGATTTCCACACTGTAATAAGCTGACATGTTGTGGAGTCTGTTAGAGGACAGCTGAGGATGTGGTTGATGTGGCTCACAGTCATCATTCCACCTAACAGTGAAGTCACTTCTCCTGACAATCCCACTGCACTTGCCTCAGGACCCAGGAGAACATGGAGGGTGGAGGCCTGTCCTTCCCAAGCAGGAGGCTGAGACGCTCTGTTGAACATCAGCAAGGTTCCGCTCTGCTGCTGTCCCAGAAGCCACCTGCATGTTAACACCTTAAACCATCACAGCTTCAAAAGCTCATCCCAGATTCCTTTGTATTGGTGGCAGAGTGGAGAGAGGAGCGTAGAGCGGTCTCACTCTCAGACCTACATCAAGATATTCTTATGGATCCTACTTTAAACACCTTCTCGATGATTATGATTCTCTCCAAACTCTCGCTCAGTCAGGGAAACTCAATCCAAACTGAATTATGCCTTATCGCTGATGCAATGGCTGCAAAACATTCAAATTACTTCCACTATCAAGCAACACACACACAAACATGCACACACAAATATATACACGCAAACACAAATACACCATCCTAGATATCCTGTCCACAGCCACAGTTATACAGTAGAAATAGGAAGTGTCCTCAGTTTTCTGATTGATCACTGTGGCTAAGTGAGTTAAGGGGGAGTAGAAATCGATCATGTCATTTTGCAGTAAATATTATTAGGACACAGAGAAAGACTCACACAAGGCGAATGTTCATTGATCTGACCTCCAAGATCAATTCATTTCCCTGTTGTCTTGATTCTCGTGCTACTGAATCCTGTGAGCAGACAGAGGGAACAGATGATCTATATGAACTACACCCACATCTAGTTATCTTTTTACACTTGATTAGATGATTGAGGACAGCGGGTCTTAACTACATCAATCTCAACCTTTCATTTAATTACATCCTAATTCAGAACTGACTACTATAGAATCGGATTGTATTTCATTGTGACATGATAATAAACATGAGAATTACGTGTGTCGGCGTCACGGTGTAAAATCTCCTGAACGCCACAAAACTTCTAAAAACGGATCAACGGAGCAACAGAAAGGAGTTTAACGTCCTCGTGAATATTCATCATCCAATCTCCCAGTTCCCCAACAGGAGACAGGAAACTCAAGTGGCTTAGAACATGAACACCAGCTTCACTCTGGCTGGTGTGTTGGAGCATTGCTCTCCTGTCATCCGCAGATGGTACAGGATTGTACATCAAACTCTCTAAGATCTCTATTTCTATTAGCACCACTACTGCGGCCTCACAAGTGCATTTTTGGCAGCTTGACGTGGCCCCAGCGGGCCCCCGAGACCACAAACCCCTGCTCCTTGGTCTCCAACACCCAGACCAATTCATCAGATTCCACCCTGTGGTAGACAGAGACCCCCACCCTCCTCCAGCTCCTAACTAACCCCCCAATGGTGCCCCAGACACGGAAGACTCGCCCATGCTCACGTCACGCTCTCTGGAAATAACTGGGCTCATCTCCCAGGACTTTATTACTAGTTACTGGGCTTGACTGGAGAACATCCAGAAGAGTCTCAGATGATCCGTACAGTTGGGACTTTTGTAGGCCAACTTGAGGAAAGTATTTCATTGTGTTAGAATCTGGAACTCCCTTGGTGAGGGGAACATGTTTGAGCGTATATGTGGGTGGGAGTGTGGGAAATCAAGAAACTGAAGATTTACAAAACTGTACCTTATTTGATTTTGAAACCTGTGAATAGCATTACTATATGCCTTACATTTACTTTTAATGATTTAGCAGACGTTTTTATTCAAAGCGACTTACAAGAGCGATAATGATGATGATCGTATACATAGCGTAGATTTTCAGACCAATAAATATGGTTTGCATATGCAACATTGCATTCAACAGCTAAACGAATGCCCAACTTGACTGAATCATTTCAATTTGAATCAACAAGTGTGTAATATTCTATCTATTTCCGGTCTGCTGAAAGCCCTGTAACTGTAATCATTCAGCTTTCTCTACACATCAATAAAGCCTTACTGAGCAGATTCTAATGAACAAACTCAATGCTATCATTCAGTTTAATCACCGGCCATTTCAATTAAATTCCCACAATGGAAATAATGTGATTGACAAATTAATAAACATATTTCCAGTGAAGGTCAGGCCATGTGTTTAGTTTGCGTTGAAGACAGCACAGTTATGACAGTTCAACTTAGGTAAACTCCCATTATTGAGCCCTCCCTTTCTATTGGCTGTTAAGTAAGATGTAAAGTTCAATATTCTGCACCCAGTTAAGGCTATAGAATATTTGTGCTCTGACTTGAAGACACGTCGGGATCTCAATCATCTTCATCCCTTAATGAGAACATGAGAGATAACCTTCTTACTCTGAACCATAAGTGTCCAGACTTAAATCAAAAAATTTAATGATCTTTATTTAGCTTAAACAGGGTTTTTACAAATAAATTAAATTAAGGTAGGAGTTCATGGTCAGTAAGTCAAACATTTAAAATGGAAATGTATCTTAGGTATTAAACAGGCAGGCTTTCACCCTGAAGAGGTTTCTAGACGGTAATCTTGAAAAGACAGCCTAAACCTACGAACTATCTCTTTCACACAGGTAATATGGAGCCTATTAAGATTCATTTTGCGTCCACAGTTCTTTTCTCCCTGATTGTCTTTTCTCCATCACGGGGGGGGGGGGAAGAAGCTAGGGGAGCTCAGGGCAATTCTGGAGGCAAATGAAAAATGAAATGGTAATTAAGTGTGAGATGGAAGTAGCGAAGGGCTGTCGACTGAGAAAAATGAAGGAAATGGAAGCATGGGCTTTCCAAACGATGGGAGACGAATTTCAGTCTCGACAGCGGTGTGTCGGAGGTGCTGGAGGTCTCGAAGGCACAGTGAAGCCATTGTTTGGCCAGTGACAAACCTCAACGAGGCCCGCTAATTTATTTTTTTCGAGCCTCTCATTACTTGAGTTAGCCCTCACAGGTGTTACTCTATTAAAACCTGATGTGGTGTGTCTGCTGGGGGGGGGGGTGTCCAGGCCTGTCTGCTGAGAAGATTAACAACCAGACTCTGCAACAAAGGATGAGTCAATAAAGTTATTCAAAAGTTTAATGTGTCTATAGGTGATGGGTGAAACTATATTAAGTGATTCTTGTAGCTTCACATAGTGAGATGAATACATATCCAACATAGATCTCCATTACAACCTCTGCCAACACCTTAACTTAAAGTTACAACACAACATACAACACATGGAAGACCACAGTAAAACCAAGAGTAACAACCTTACGGTCCTGGGATTAGCTGGCCCCAGTCCAGGGTGTACCCTGCCTAAGGCTCCAGTCCAGGGTGTACCCTGCCTAAGGCCCCAGTCCAGGGTGTACCCTGCCTAAGGCTCCAGTCCAGGGTGTACCCTGCCTAAGGCTCCAGTCCAGGGTGTACCCTGCCTAAGGCTCCAGTCCAGGGTGTACCCTGCCTAAGGCCCCAGTCCAGGGTGTACCCTGCCTAAGGCTCCAGTCCAGGGTGTACCCTGCCTAAGGCCCCAGTCCAGGGTGTACCCTGCCTAAGGCTCCAGTCCAGGGTGTACCCTGCCTAAGGCTCCAGTCCAGGGTGTACCCTGCCTAAGGCTCCAGTCCAGGGTGTACCCTGCCTAAGGCCCCAGTCCAGGGTGTACCCTGCCTAAGGCTCCAGTCCAGGGTGTACCCTGCCTAAGGCTTCAGTCCAGGGTGTACCCTGCCTAAGGCCCCAGTCCAGGGTGTACCCTGCCTAAGGCTCCAGTCCAGGGTGTACCCTGCCTAAGGCCCCAGTCCAGGGTGTGCCCTGCCTAAGGTCCCAGTCCAGGGTGTACCCTGCCTAAGGCTCCAGTCCAGGGTGTACCCTGCCTAAGGCTCCAGTCCAGGGTGTACCCTGCCTAAGGCTCCAGTCCAGGGTGTACCCTGCCTAAGGCTCCAGTCCAGGGTGTACCCTGCCTAAGGCCCCAGTCCAGGGTGTGCCCTGCCTAAGGTCCGAAATTTACTGGAATAGGCTCCATAGAAACTACAACAGTGTGTATTTGCATTTCATTGTGGTGTAGAGTAACAAGTTACTACAGTTCCTTGGGGTCAGTAACATCTTGTTCTGTGAGTCTTCCTCTGTTTCATGCACATACACACCCTTTATGATCCCTGGGTGAAGCCATGTGCCATCAGAGTACTCTATGAATGTAGAAAAACCAACCCATCCCATCCACACATCCTATCATGTCTCTACATCTGTCTCACATGATGTGTTTGGGTTTAGCTGCAGTTTGACACACCTTTCCCCTGATAGTCTGTTTGAAGCATGTGTGAAATCCCAGCCATCCACCATTACTTTAATCCTACACATGTTCTTGAGTTCTCATAAGCGTGTCCTGCTGTGTATGGTTCTGTCAGCGGGGGATGCCAGGAGAGCTGTGACTGAGCAGCACGCTGCTTCTGGAGTCTAACACACTGGGAACATGTGGGGCTTCTCTGTTCAAGCATCATTGGGTCATTTCTGGACTGTGACAGAAGCTGGGAGGAAACTGCATGTGTGGATAGCTTACTGAGAGCATTCTGCACATCTTATTCTGCCACAACAGTGTGACACGGATGCATGTGCACTGATACACACACACACACACACACACAGGTATGCACACACACACATGCACACAATAAGGCTCACACAGGTACTTTGGTTGTGATACGGATGATTGCACTTGGATGAGGCAGCAACATGACCTGCACAGTCCTGATGACATGAAGAAGCCTCCATCATCGCTCTGTGGAAGATCCAGGATGAACCATTAGGAAGTGATTGTCTCTTTTAAAGACACGACCCCTTCAAATAGAACAAATGTCAGCTGTTTTGTTTTGGCCATGTCGTTTTGGTGTCTGCCTATTGTCAATAAGAACAAATGAGGTGTTTAACAAATGATTCAGAGAACAGTTTGTAGTCTTCATGAGCCTTCTTGTTAAGACCACACTTCTTTTTAATTTACTATTTATTCCTTCTCTGGATTTGCCCTGGGAGTTATTTGCATTTCTTTCACCCATATGCTTTGCTACTTTTCTTTCATTGTAGAATAAAAAGGATATTATCAGCCTTTCTGTTTCCCTCCATTCTTTCTCTCTCTTTGCGGTCTTTCCATTGAGATAAGCGCATGCTCTCCTCCCCCTTCTCCTATCCCTCTCTCCAGATTGCTTTCCTAAGGGACCCCCTCCGGTTCCAGCCACTGTCTGAAGTGGAGATCAATAGAAGCTAAAGCAAAAGAGAAGAATAAGAAAACATTGACAAAGTGAGAGAAACAAGAGAGACCCTGGTAGTTTTAGAGATGAGGAGTGCTGCTGTTCATTCTCCTTCAGCTGAGACAGGAAGTGATGAAAGCATCAAAGGGTCAAATCTCTGAAGTCGACTCTCTTCTCCTCAACCTGTTGGTCTGCTACTTGGTGGAAAACACTTCCAGACCAGCGGAGTCACAATCATCAACCTTTCAATGGCGTTCAAAAACATTTAGCTGCTGATAGCACATTTTCTTTCGTGGGGTTTGTCTGTAGAATAACATGGATATTTTTGACATCAGTGATTATATATACAAAATACATCATACATAAGCACACAATCACACGTCTGCTGGGAGAATGAAGAAGCAGTTTGATTATTATTAAGGAAAGATGCAGATTGTCTCTCCCTGGCCTGAATCTGAACGACCATGTTGGATGAAACTGCTATCGACTCACATCTCTGTAGAGCAATGGTGTGTGAGTCTCCTGTGGAAATGTAAAATACGCTGGTTTTATATTTTATGTATCTTCCTCTCTCTCTCTCTTACATTGACCGGTTACTCACATCAGTTAGTCCCATGTGTGTAAGTATATATTTGATAGTTTTTGTAGAGGGATGTTACTGTCCAAAACCATTTAAATGGGCTTTCATTTGAATCACGTACGATTATAAATGCCACGGCATCTTCAGTCTGATTTAGAGATGTTTTTAAAACGAGATGTAGCCTACTGTAACATTTCACACCTCATATTTTCAGAATTAGATTCATTCAAACAAATTCAAACCGGATTCAGCACCAATTAATACATCAGTAATGACGTATGGTAATGAGCCAACATTATAATGACATTTCCAAAGCCTGGATTCAGTGATTGACCACAAAACCTTAACATTAACGAGCATCAACACAAAGAGAGAGCAGCACATGTAAGCACTTACTAAGTTATGTGTGTTTTAACTGCAGAGAATGGAAAATGACTAAAACCTCTTAATCTCTTATCAGCCTGATAAAATATAGTTGATGTCTGGGTACCAAGTGACCTGGATATGATAATAGAGTACATGGCTTGATTGTATTGGAGGTCAATACCTTCATTTAAAAAAGATGGCATCTTGTACAGAGTTTGATCACTGGACATTGTTAAGATCAGAATCAGAATTTGTTTGAATTTAACTTATGTAATTTGCGCACACATGTACTGTGGCAGGATGGAGCAAACAAAGAATATATACGGGATTTAAATAAAGATAAAAAAATAAAGTAGGCAATAACCATACATAAAGATAAGATAGGAAAAAATACAAAATACAAAAAGTATATGGGTGTGAATTCATATATACTAGGGGGGGTGGGGGGGGGGAGTATGTACACAGCAGTGCAATTAGATCAAAGTGATCATGTGTCAAAGTGTCATGTGCCGAGTGCAGTGGGACTGACTGGCTGTCTGAATGTCTCCATCTTCTGCAAGATGGGATGATCACAGAGGACAGAGCCATACAATGTAGTTACCATGACAACTATAAAACATGATCAGGCTGTACATATTTAGGTTCAGTTAGAAATAAGAGAACACAGTTATTTCATGGATTTCTGCCACATCGGTGGAGGGTGTTATTGTTAAGCCACAAGCCATTCAATTCCATTTGGAGAATTGATACAAATTTGGTAAAATATCGAAACTGAAATTCAGTATATATTCAATACTTAGTAAGCAAAACGACTTCACCTGGCAATACAATGAAGTGAAAGCTATAATGACAGTGTAGCTAACTTCCCCACTGACTCACCCAGAGGAACTGAGCTCTTGTTCAGTCAAGGTTTCTATTCCAGGACATAATGAAGAGTGAGGCTCATACAGAGTGAGTGTTCTGGATGTTAGGTCAGAGACCCTGAACCCTCACCTACTGCACCCTCACAGGTACAACCACACAAAGAACTGGGCCGGGCTGTGGAGGCCCTTCTGAAACCTGTGTACACACACATACACACTCTTTTGTCTCCTTCACCTCTTCTCAATAGTGGCAATCTGAAGCTACTGAATGAACAAAACTACTTGACTGGCAGCAGCCCCCTCATTTCAATCAGTTGTCGCTGCATTTTGTAAGCTTTTTTTTCTGTTTTAAAAGAAACTGTCCTTAGTAATTGCTTTGGGGTTAATTGCTGTTAATCACATATTCAAGAGGTAAAACAGGGTCGTGGTTACAGTGGCACCCCGATCATTTGAAAGTTCTCTCCATTCTCCATGCTGGTCTTTATCCCTGCCCTATCTCACACATCAAACAAACCTAAATCAGTTTGATAATCTGTGATGCTGCTACACTGCTTCCCTGTGGACTCTGAAGCACAGCTTTGAAGCCACAAGAATTTGCTTGAATCTACTTTGTTCCTTCAACTACAAAGACATCAGTTCATCAATGGACTCTTATGTCATCAAAGATAAATATTCTCATTCCTGATTGTTGTAGACATGAAAAAAAGCCATCTTACATTTACATTCTCTTGATTGGCTTGTAAGATTTTAGCTTGGTTTAATTGGTTCCTTGTGTGAAGACGAGAGAACTGTTTTGTATTCTGACTCTAAAACACAAGTCACATGTCCCAAGTTCACTGAATGGACAGAACCATGTTTAACTTTTCATACTTCACTTGGGCATCCCTCAGTTAACTGTACGTTCTCCTAGTCCACTCATTATCCTGGTCCACAGCACATTCAATACTGCAAACAAGGAACAGATCGATTGAGACAACACATGAGTCAATGTGTTCCTGCAGATCCACACTGGTGTTTACCTTGGGAGGGAACCAGCAGGTAGTCATCTGTGCAAGGACATTTACCTTCCTGATCGCAGTTCAGCTTCTCAGATCACTTGGCTAATAGAAGCACATTTACATGCGTTGAAAGGCCTAATGCACTGATATTAGCATAGCAAATCTGCCACAGACGGTGGCTTTAAGCTTCATTAGGATAAGTTAATAGAGCTAAATATTCTAATAATGCTGCTGTTCCTTTCCGGCATGTCTTCAGGCAGGATGAAGTGGGTTTAATCTCATCATTAGAATGTATATGGAGCCTTGTTTGAGGAATACATGCTTTAGAATAGTATGTTTAGGGTTTTAATACACTTAACTTGGGTGACCAGCCACAGTAAGAAATATGGATGGATGAAGGGATGGATGGAGGGATGGAGGGAGGGAGGGATGGAGGGATGGAGGGATGAATGGATGAATGGAGGGATAATTACTCAAGCTGTTGCTTCTCCTGGTTAAATGAGATTAAAATATTTCTTGGATGTTAATTTGTTGATTCCCTCCTTCCAGTTCTGTTTCGTTCTTAAACATATAGATGCCCTCAGTCTTGTCACTGGGGGCTCTTTAGTGTGAGGAAAGTTGATTTATTTTCAAGGCTGTGCTTCCATACCCAGGATAATACTCTGGGAACTCCAATGGTCAAGGCTAAATGTCCGTAAACACGTGTTTGGAAAGAGGTGGCTCTCCAGTATATCACACGCTGGCAGTTTGTGCTCCGGATCAAAGTCCAGTCTGAGTCTCCTGCAGAGTGTTTAGTAATCCAGTGGTGTGGGTCTGAGAGCTCATCTCCATGTAGAGGTGCTGGTCAGTATTAACATGTTCTTCTGGCCAACAGACAGCTGCTGGGGACCATTAGCCAGCCCATCTGTAAGCATCTCTTCACATTACACTTGCAACTCTCACAGCTTGCAGCAGAGGCTGCTGGGAGAGTCTGGCAGGCGATGCGCTTGCCACAAATCGAAGACTCCCTGCCCCTTCATTTGCCCCCGCCCATTTACCATGATTTGAGTGTAAACATCGGCTCAATAGCAAGAATTTGATCCAGCGTTGCAGAGCCTGGTGCTCTCTTGACGCTGTCTCGATCGTTAGGCATCCTGGGTAATGGGTGTCCTCACAGTGAGGCAGTGGACCTTGCTAGTAACCTGAAAGCATCATCCAGAGAACTGCTTCAAGCTATACAACTCTGTGTTACTTTGATGGTAGTTCTGTTTTCAGCTCCTCGCACTGTTTGATTTCAGTTGTTGCTCCGATTCATTTTCCTCCCAGCGATAATCACATAGCCCCATTCTCTCTGTTTGCAAATGGTGGGACAGAGCAATATGACACATTCTTGCTCTCAGGAACAAGCTGATGAGATATTCAGTTTAAGAGAGCTGTGATGTCAGCACCTTTACTCCAACACAGACACACTAACACAGGCAGACCGGCTGGCCTGTAGGCACACACACACACACACATTCTGAAATGAATCTATCATTTGTTTTTCTTATGAGATTCCACCAGAGCATCCGGATTGCACACTCACTCTCCTGCACACTCACTCTCCTGCACACTCACTCTCCTGCACACTCACTCTCCTGCACACTCACTCTCCTGCACACTCACTCTCCTGCACACTCACTCTCCTGCACACTCACTCTCCTGCACACTCACTCTCCTGCACACTCACTCTCCTGCACACTCACTCTCCTGCACACTCACTCTCCTGCACACTCACACTCCTGCACACTCACTCTCATGCACACTCACACTCTTGCACACTCACTCTCCTGCACACTCACACTCTTGCACACTCACACTCCTGCACACTCACACTGCTGCACACTCACACTCCTGCACACTCACACTCCTGCACACTCACTCTCCTGCACACTCACTCTCCTGCACACTCACTCTCCTGCACACTCACTCTCCTGCACACTCACACTGCTGCACACTCACACTCCTGCACACTCACACTCCTGCACACTCACACTCTTGCACACTCACACTGCTGCACACTCACACTGCTGCACACTCACACTCCTGCACACTCACACTCTTGCACACTCACACTGCTGCACACTCACACTGCTGCACACTCACACTCTTGCACACTCACTCTCCTGCACACTCACACTCTTGCACACTCACACTCCTGCACACTCACACTCCTGCACACTCACACTCCTGCACACTCACACTCTTGCACACTCACACTGCTGCACACTCACACTGCTGCACACTCACCATCTTGCACACTCACTCTCCTGCACACTCACACTGCTGCACACTCACACTCTTGCACACTCACACTCCTGCACACTCACACTCTTGCACACTCACACTCCTGCACACTCACACTCTTGCACACTCACTCTCCTGCACACTCACACTGCTGCACACTCACACTCTTGCACACTCACTCTCCTGCACACTCACACTCTTGCACACTCACACTGCTGCACACTCACACCCACACTCTTCAAATCTGACATTGTGGTTCCTGTACTGTTTTTCCTTCTTTAGGTGAGTGAGTAGGTGTACTAGGAAAGTTGTGGAACCCTGCTCATCTTGTGATGATTAATTAGGCTCTCACTCAGCCCCCCCGCGAGAGGAAGGCTCTAAGCCCCATTAAACATCCCTTCTTCTTGGGTTGAAGCCTGCATGTTATCCCTTGACAGAAGCGTGCTCAGCCTCCAGGTGCATGTCCTATATTTCATGAAGTCCCCCCCCCCCCCCCCCCCCCCCCCCCTTATTTGAGTTAGACACAGCAGAGCATCTATTACCTCTCGCTGACCCAGGTCACATGACAGAGGAATTTCCCTGTGATGGTGGCAGCTCTGTATGATGAGGTTTGTGTCCAGGTGACAGTCTTGGTCATTTGATGTACAGTAGGTGGGCTGCTTTTCCAGCATGGAACTGCCCATCTCCATAATCCAATATCTCAGTTCCTGGAATGAATATTTTATAATATAAATTTATCCTTGTGTGATTACACCATAAAACTGCTCACCTGACAATGACTCTCCCATGCTTGTCCTTCCATCTTTCTACTCATAAACCTGTGAAATCACACTCTTGGTGTCTGTGTTCGTCATAGTCGTTGTACAATTCTGATCCCAAATTCAAACGCTCCTCAAACTGTGGTAAATAATGAGGGTGAACTTCAAAGTGTGCGCTGATGTACATCACAAAGAAATCTGAGTAGCACGCCTTGCCCTGCCATGTGGAGACAGACTGCCAACACTCTACCACAACCTTGATCTCTGATTCAGCAATGAGACAGTCAGTTCCTATATTAAAGGATTCCTCCAGTTATATCTGGAGCTGTATTTTCTTAGCACAGGTATAAACACCATGGAAACCCATCCTGGTGGGTTCAGTGACGTTGTTGGTTAGAAAGGAGGCATGCCCTTTCCCAGAAGGTTTTCCTTCATAACAAAAAGACAGATCTAGCTAAAGGTCAGAGCGACATAAGATCTCTGTGGGCAGCAACTCGCTCGCTGTCACCGCTCCCCATTAATGAGGCAGGCGGCCTGGCCATCGGAGCTGGACGTGATCTTCACAGAAGGTCACCTGGTGGTCTAGATGGATCCATCTTCCTCTGATCACATCTCAACCTATTGTCCCTCTCCTGTCTGCCTCTGCATGCGGTCTGGGAGCTCCTGGGATGGAGGTCTGAACTAGTATGTCAGTGGCTCAAATCTGCCCCGCCCGGGGGGGGGGGGGGGGGGTCCTTCCCCACTGACCACAGCAGAGATGTGGAGGTTGACATCAAGAAGCACAGACTCAGGACAGACACGTCTAGGAGTAGATCCTTAGTGTGTGTCTCACACAGTGTGTAAAGGTAGGAAAAGGTCAGTGGACAGAAGGAGAACCCAGAGGACTCTGGGATGAGACTGAAGGTCAGGTCTGAAGGTCAGCTGTGTCACTATATACACTCACTGGGTGCTGGTTGCAAGATTCCCCTCAAATACACCAAAGGAAATGCCCATAAAGAACTCACTGTGTTGTATCATACTGTCTGTTGGAAGCGCGCAGTACATAACCTTGTACCATACTGTACACAACCTTGTTGATGAACTTGTGTTCTGTTATTTTGATGGACATTGTAGCTTGTTCTCACATGGACTCTTATATTCTGCTTAATGTTTTTTTTATTACCGTGTTGCTGGAGTTTTTACTGTGCCTGCCTTAGGGAAGCCATCTAGTCCAGAATGTCAGACATGTCGACACTTCCAAGTGGGGAGAACTCCTCATGAACTTCTGAAGTGAAAACGTGGCTGAAAGACTTCTGGACGCCATCTCAGCATTAAGGGTGAAAATAAGAGAGGAAAAAGGATTAGATCAATGAAAGGATTGGTCAAAGGGAGATAATGAGAGCTAAGAGGTTAGAGAGTGTAAATATTAGACAGAAGGGGTAGGAAGAGGTTAGAGAGAGAGAGAGAGAGAGAGAGAGAGAGAGAGAGCAATGCTAATGAAGTTGACCGCATCACCTTGTGGATTACAACTCTGCACAGCTCCTCTGTCAATCAAGCCCTTGAACACAGCCTGTCCTGACCGCTGTGAACACGGCCTGAGGAAAGAGCACCGCCCTGGAGAAGAGGACACCCCGTGCTGCCCCGGAGGAGAGGGCACCCCATGCTGCCCCGGAGGAGAGGGCACCCCGTGCTGCCCCGGAGGAGAGGGCACCCCGTGCTGCCCCGGAGGTCTCCAGCCCCACTTAGACTGACCAGAGGATGCGCTCCCTAACACACTCCTGGATATCGTGTGGTTCGGCAGTGTAAAGAGAATCCCTGTAGGCTCAGGATAATGTTGCACTTGAACTGGTGTAAATATTCGCTTGTCAGCACTTGCTGCTTTGTCATCCTTAACATGATGTCTGGAAGTCACTAACAGTGCTGACACAAGATGCTTTACATTATTAACATGTAAGGTGTTAGGAAAAGGCAGTAAAGACTGTGGATTTTATTTTACTAGTCACACTGTGAGTGGTCACTGACGACGTCATTAACTTCATCAACAGAACTGAACCCTTCAGGTTTGATTCTTGGAAATAAAATCAAAACAACATCTGTCACCAAACATTTGCATGAACAAACAAATCTAATTGTTTTTGCGAAGGAAAGTTCAACTCTGTTGAACCCTTTTTGTTCTCTCTATTCTTTGCACGATGCCATAATTAATGTTCAGTAATTGCAGGTCAAAAATAAGGCCATTGTTTACCTAATTGCCTTGCAGAGGAATTGTAAATGAAGGTGCACTTCAGGATGGAACATTTTGTTTTTGCAGTCAAATTAGGGCCTAGCTCAAACTTCTCGTTTGAATTTTGTGTTTGAATTTCTGCATCTCAAAATGACACAAACCAAATATGAAGTCTGCTTCCTGCAATGTGTATCAAAATGGCGACTGACAACCTAAAGGGTTTAACTGAAGATCCCATCCATCCACTAGATGTCTACTGATGAACTTATTTATCACTCAACAGTTTACACCCACTGATGGTTTAAGATGTTCCTCTGCTCCTCCACAGAGCTTGATAATGATCCATTCATTAGAATCAGGTGTGCTGGATCAGTGGTTCTCAACCCTGGTCCTCAGGACTCCACTCTCCTGCATGTTTTAGATGTTTCCCCCTTCCAACACACCTGATTCAAATGAATTGTCATTATCAGGATTCTGCTGAGCTTCATAATGACTCATTCATTTGAATCAGGTGTGTTGGAGCAAGGAAACATCGAAAACATGCAGGACACTGGGCCCCGAGGACCAGGGTTGAGAACCACTGTGCTAGATCAGGGAAACATTTAAAACTTTCAGGACAGCGGCCCTCTAGGACTAGAGTTTCACTGGAGTTTCACATCCCTGGTTTACATGTTAGGTGAGAAGATTCTAAGTATGAAATCTGTTGCTGCTCACCATGTTCTCACACAATTCATAATCCCAACACCAATCAAGGTCAACTATGGTCACGGAAAAATGACATGAAGTGCAATGAAAAGGTATCCTTGATGGATCTCATTCTGAATGTGCATATCTTAACCTCTAACGATTGATGGATGGCCAACAGTTCTGAAACTTTATTGACAGTGGATGTGACTCATTATGATCCTAAAGGGCACCATTTGGGATGTCATCCATCAGGAGCACGATGGGACACACTTGTAATTGCCACTTTCCAAAGCTTTACCACGCTGCTGCGAACAGACAGCTTCAGACACAAAGTCACATGACAGACAGCTGCTGTGATATCAGGGTTGACAGATGCAACTTCTGGTCAGCTGTTTGGAAACAGCAATCTCCCATCTAACAACAGACAAAACCACTGCAGATCATAAAATATTTGAAAATGATATGAAGTAAAAGAAGTAACACAACACAAAAAGGTGTGCTGTTAGATCGATAGGAAAGATTTTAGCTCCAAGAACAGCAACAATGTTTGTCTGAAAATCAATGGAGAAATTGTACCAATAGGATTGTATCACTATGAACAGAGGCTGAAGTGAAACACGATCAAGCTTCAGGCTTTGACAGCTGTCTGATGTTGTAAAACACTTGATATACAGACATGGATGAACCCTTCTTTGATAACAGCAGTTACTTAAGCAGATTTATTTCTACAAAAGAAGCAAGCGTGCTTCTTTATATTGACTTTATTCCCAAAAATTGCATTTCTTTCCACAGTCAAGGTCGATGGGTTGTGACCATGTGGAGAGAGACTCTTTCAGCTGTGTTGTTTCCTGCTGGAGTTGATTCTACCTACATACAAAAAAACTAATCAATTTTTTCCATTGAAAATGTTTTCTTTTGACAGTGACTCATGCTGTTTGAATTCAAACCATATTTGTTTAGTCTCAAACTGGTATATTCAATATCTGTTCAGCGATGTCGGACATGGATATCCCTGCTGACCAGAGGTACAATGAGCTACATTTAATTTAGAATATTTAGTGACTGGTGAGTCAAAGGAGTTTTGTTTTTGATGAGCAAAATGATAACCAGTGATCCTTGTGTTTACTAGGTTAGGGGATTGCATGAACCGATCCCAAATCCCTCTCTTGGGGTAGTTGTACCTTCTCAATTGCATCCCCTTGGCTTTAAAATAGTCTTCCACTAGATTAGCTCCGACTTTTGATGGCTAGATTCAAGATATAGATAATGACGTAAAGATTCCAGTCATCAGTTAAAGATGTGATCATTTAACACCCACTAAATTCTTGCTGATCAATCAAGATTTCTGCACATTTTACCTTTGGTCGATTTCAATGCAGAACATCTTAAACAGAGCTCCTTCACACGCACTTTAAACTACTCTGAGTCTGATTTAAAGCCCTTGTACCTTACGGCACTACGTGTCCGAATGACAAATATAGGCTAGTTCCTGCTGCCGCCCTCAACACGCACCAGTGCGAGGCTGCAGACTGACTGTAGAGATACTGCAGACTGACTGTAGAGATACTGCAGACTGACTGTAGAGATACTGCAGACTGACTGTAGAGATACTGCAGACTGACTGTAGAGATACTGCAGACTGACTGTAGAGATACTGCAGACTGACTGTAGAGATACTGCAGACTGACTGTAGAGATACTGCAGACTGACTGTAGAGATACTGCAGACTGACTGTAGAGATACTGCAGACTGACTGTAGAGATACTGCAGACTGACTGTAGAGATACTGCAGACTGACTGTAGAGATACTGCAGACTGACTGTAGAGATACTGCAGACTGACTGTAGAGATACTGCAGACTGACTGTAGAGATACTGCAGACTGACTGTAGAGATACTGCAGACTGACTGTAGAGATACTGCAGACTGACTGTAGAGATACTGCAGACTGACTGTAGAGATACTGCAGACTGACTGTAGAGATACTGCAGACTGACTGTAGAGATACTGCGAGTGTGTTCATCTGAGGTTGACTGAGACACGTCTGGTCTGGTCTGTTTACCACTGATGCTTTGTGAACCAAATGATGCTCTGGCCATGCACAGCTATTCATCATCCAAGGCCAAGACTGTACACTGAGAGCCAGCGAGTGTGTGTGTGTAGGAGAGTGTGTGTGTAGGAGAGTGTGTGTGTAGGAGAGTGTGTGTGTAGGAGAGTGTGTGTGTGTAGGAGAGTGTGTGAGTGTAGGAGAGTGTGTGTGTAGGAGAGTGTGTGTGGGATGTGAATACAGCTGTATGTGGGCAGATGTTTGAATGCTGTGCTGGAACAGTTTTTCAGTTTTGCTCACGCTTGTATTCTGGCCATCTTGTACCTTGCTCTTGCACTGTGAAGTCGACGGAGATATGAATAACACATAGAATCTTCTGTCATATAATGAGATTTAGTCAGGATTGATTTTAGGCTGATCTTCAGTTCCACTTGAGTTAATGATTCAATTTGAGTTGGCTTGATGAAAGAAAGCTTCTGGCAGGCTTCAGGATGACATCATTCATCGTTTCCTGCACTGTAGGTTCATACTTAAACATCTGCACCTCTGGAGCCTAAAGTGAATGATCCTGTCAGTGTTCAGGACCCCCTGAAGTGATTTATTTACTGATACCTTGTCAGAGTAATTCATGGTCCTGCCTGTTGTTCCATGTCATTATATACATAGGGGCTGGGGGGGGGGGGGAGTGCAACGATGAGAGAAATTAGTTAGAGTAGCTCTAATGCACAGTGGTCAAGCTGCAGTGTAATCACACCCAGGCAGGAGCGGTGGGTTGGCTATCTCCTTTCTTAACTCTCTTTATCAGCGTTCAAATATGCTCAGAATCAGAATAGTGTGCTGCAAACACTGTAAATACAGAGCTATATCTCCTACTGTGATGCTGGCTTAGTTCAACTGTAATTTTTCTCTCCGAAATTTACAACTTTAGTATATTGTAACTCAGAGGTAACTATAAAACAAGGCAAGCCAGCAAGCACACCCTAACTGCAGTGCTCATTATATTGTAAATGTTGTCACAGCAACTCATACCCACATAACCCACACAGAGAGATATACAGTCCACGGCAAACATCCATACACATGTGATCCTAATTAAAACACATATGCACTGTGCTTGTTGCTGGCACGGCGGGTTAGAGAGTGGGGCTCTCTTGACCAAGCATCATTGACATTTTGCATCTTTGAATATTAATAAGCCTCTGGCTGTCCTTTAGGTTACATGCTGTCAGGCTGGGGCTGCCTAGATACAGAGAGAGAGGGGGGGAGAGAGAGAGAGGGGGGGGGGAGGGGGGGGGGAGAGAGAGAGGAGGGAGAGGAGGAGAGAGGGAGAGAGAGAGGGATGGGGTAGAGAGAGAGGGAGGGAGAGAGAGAGAGAAGAGAGAGAGGTGTGGGGGGAGGGAGAGAGAGGAAGAGAGAGGGGGGGAGAGAGAGAGGAGAGAGAGAGAGAGAGGAGAGAGAGAGAGGAGAGAGAGAGCGGAAGAGAGAGAGAGAGGAAGAGAGAGAGAGGAGAGAGAGAGCGGAAGAGAGAGAGAGACAGAGAGTGTGACAGAGAGAGAGAGAGAGAGAGAGGAAGAGAGAGACAGAGAGTGAGGAAGAGAGAGAGAGAGAGAGGAGAGAGAGAGCGGAAGAGAGAGAGACACAGAGAGTGTGACAGAGAGAGAGAGAGAGAGAGAGAGAGAGGGGAAACTGCCAGCTGTTTCCAGTCTTATCAGCTGAACACCACATCGTCAGCTCTGGCTGCCCTGAGTGCAGACCTACACATGGAATCATTACACACACATATACACAATATACACACATTACAGACATCTGGAAAAACCTACTCTTACATTCATCAACACAGAGAAAAACACCAAATAACAGCCTATAAGACGACATTTACCAGGCCACATCGTCAAGCTCCACCGCAGAGAGAAGTATCCCTTCAAGCATCAGGCTTCTGACAGAATGTTAGAGTTAACAACATTGCAGAACACTGTGGCATCTGGGCTACCATGGGGGGGCTGGACCATGTGAGACTGTTGCCAGGGGCAGATACAGAACAACAAAGCACCTTTTCCTTCTCCCTAAACTGAGGGATAGAGCCATCTAGATACTCTGATCTGGCACCTGACAGGGGGGTGTTCCTGGTTTGACAGGAGTTTAGAAAACAAGATGCCTCTCACATTGTGGTCAGAATGAAGGTCTGCAGGCTAGTATAGCTGTATTATCATCACAGTACTTGAAGGAGAGGTAGATCCTTTGTTATTAAGGAAGTTGTCTATACGTTTTCCTCCATCACAATGATGTGTTCCTTCAGTATAAAATTATAGTACAGAATATATTTAGATATACATATATTTAGATGAGATGATGTGAATCCTGCTATGGGGATGGTTTAGCCTTGAGCAGTGCACTCACACTGGTGATTTG
Organism: Protosalanx chinensis; assembly: GCA_030340685.1. Classification (NCBI taxonomy): domain Eukaryota; kingdom Metazoa; phylum Chordata; class Actinopteri; order Osmeriformes; family Salangidae; genus Protosalanx; species Protosalanx chinensis. The sequence continues at coordinate 465,427 of CM059324.1, forward strand.
GTGAGGTGAGATGATCATTTCATTATTTCCTACTCTTGGTTTCCTGGGGCGTCTGAATCCTGGGCTGCTGAATACAACATCATGTTAGGCTGGTCGCTCAACAGTGAAATTAGGAAGACATGGAACCTGTGACTAAAACAGCCCCTGACTCACACTTCCTCAGGCTGACTGATCAGCTCCAAGCTTCCTGTCTCTATCTCAGGATGAGGAAGTGAGGTCATGAGTACAGATGATCTCTCCATATCCATGGAGTTGATCTTCTTCATTCCAGACATCGGTGAAAATAGGGTCAGAGAAAACAGGTGAATGAATTTAATTGTGAAAACTACATTTAAATTTCACCTTCAAAGAAGTCTCACTGTGTCCCTCATAAAAAACCAACTGCATGTGGAATATGGCTTTGAAGTCGTTCTGTCGACTGGGTAAGTCTATCAGTTCATTATGTGTTTGGATTCAAGACACGAGTCAGCGTTCCTGAAAGATGCTTTTGGGCAACTCATCCAATAATGCAGCTAGAGAACCTCCCATCTCTCCTCATCCAATAATGCAGCTAGAGAACCTCCCATCTCTCCTCATCCAATAATGCACCTAGAGAACCTCCCATCTCTCCTCATCCAATAATGCACCTAGAGAACCTCCCATCTCTCCTCATCCAATAATGCACCCAGAGAACCTCCCATCTCTCCTCATCCAATAATGCATCTAGAGAACCTCCCATCTCTCCTCATCCAATAATGCACCTAGAGAACCTCCCATCTCTCCTCATCCAATAATGCATCTAGAGAACCTCCCAACTCACCTCATCCAATAATGCACCTAGAGAACCTCCCATCTCTCCTCATCCAATAATGCAGCTAGAGAACCTCCCATCTCTCCTCATCCAATAATGCACCCAGAGAACCTCCCATCTCTCCTCATCCAATAATGCACCCAGAGAACCTCCCATCTCTCCTCATCCAATAATGCAGCTAGAGAACCTCCCATCTCTCCTCATCCAATAATGCAGCTAGAGAACCTCCCATCTCTCCTCATCCAATAATGCACCCAGAGAACCTCCCATCTCTCCTCATCCAATAATGCACCCAGAGAACCTCCCATCTCTCCTCATCCAATAATGCAGCTAGAGAACCTCCCATCTCTCCTCATCCAATAATGCACCTAGAGAAAATCACCATCTCCCCCTCTACCTTCTTTTTCCTTTTAGAGCCAACGTACACATAAAATACTCATTTCATCCCACTTATCTTTTCATTTCTTCACATTAAATCCTCATCTGAACCCTGTGAGCCAAACAGATTCTTCTTTGACAAGTTGAAAAAGGTGAAACCCTCCATCATGACCACAGCAATAACCACACCACCACTGCGCACACACACACACACGCACACACACACACGCACACACACACGCACACACACACACACACGCACACGCAACCACACACACGCACACACCCACACAAACACACATTGATAAGCAAGGCCAAGCCTGCCTCTCCCTGCACACCAAATTCCTCCTGACTGCATTTTAATTAGAGAATCAGCTCCGGCTGCCATCTGAATATGGATGTCCCTGGTGGGACGAGCTCTGAAAGGCAGCGAGTGATCAGGGACGGCCAGACTGCAGCTTAGCTTGATAGTTCTGCAAACTGTGGCACATTTGTAAGGAAGCCTCTGATGGCTGTAGAGGGACAGCTTGACAACTTCACAAACTGGCTTCAGTTTGGACAGAACATTCGACGTGGCAAGAACAAGACAAGTCAGTGTTCTTTGAACATGGAACAGCAAAGCAGACAGTTTTGGGGCTGCAGTATCTGAATGGCATCCTTTTTGTTGGTATTTGTCATGTACTGTATCAAAATGAAAGAATGCTTAGTTATATCTCTCTACTGATCTCTATGGCTATCAGTCTGTTATCTATCTCTCTCTCTTCTTTACGCTCAACCTAATCACAATAAATACATGATCCTCTGTCTGACTTTCCTAAAGTCACAGAACATGATGGCTCCCCTGCCAAACTGTTACAGATGGAGCGTTGACACAGGATTGGAAACTGTTCATTAAACAAGCCCTTGAATCAGCAGTACAAACTAACTCAAACCATCCTGTATTCTGCAGATTCTTACAGGAGTTCTGAATCAAGACAAAACCTTCACTAACGAACCCACCTGCCAATTTCTCAAGATAATGGGCTGCAATTTACTGGGGACTAAACAGAGCAAAGTTGACGATAATTCTCTCAATAATTGCCCAAACAATTCTCCTGGAAAAGTGCAAATCATTGAAAATTGGCTTGCATAAGACGTAAATGTCAAGCGATGACAGGTATGTCCAACTTTACTGCCTGACTTTTCTCTCAAATTATTTCCAGCCTTACAACACTCAACACCAACAATACTGTACATCACATCCAAATCACATGTGATATGAAACAAACTTGCCCCTACATAATGTAGACCATAATGTAGACTATTGTTTGCAGTCTGAATTATATATGGTAAAAAATAATAAAAAAACTTTGAAGGTATCATGTCCCCCAGCAGGTTCAATACTCAGTAAATGACCTCATGGTTATTTTCCAGGCCAGAGGTGGTTTAGACTGCAGAAGAACAATCCTGTGAGTGCAGTAGGACTTCCCAGTCTGATATGCTGTCATAAAATGCTGACGTTTATTACGAGGGTATTGTTGCTGTTAAACACAGATTTAATCTGTTGGGCCTCTGGTAGGCTGAGATCTTGCACACATCCAACCAAGGTTTTATTACTTTACAGTCAGAAAAGATCTGACCAATAAAAAGACAGACCGCAGTAAAGCTGGAACATATAACGCTATAATGTCAGTCGGTTTTATTCAAGTTATAGAAGTTGGCTGGCAAGGACAATAAAAAGTACATTTTGGTCGACTGTAAAGCCACGTTCATTACTTATTTAGTCCTTAGTAGCAGAAAGATATTGCTTATCTATTATGATTATTATTTTAAAGACCACAATTTGAGAGTTAAGAGGATCGAGAAATAGACGGATTCATACGGACTGGCACAAGTGAAAAATAAGTCTTTCTTTAAGATCGGTTTTGAACTGAAACTAGAAAACGATCACGATCTGAGGAAGTGGAGCAGACAAGGAGGGGTGAGGGACCCCAGAACTGACATCATCCAGACCTGACATCATCCAGACCTGACATCATCCAGACCTGACATCATCCAGACCTGACATCATCCAGACCTGACATCATCCAGACCTGACATCATCCAGACCTGACATCATCCAGACCTGACATCATCCAGACCTGACATCATCCAGACCTGACATCATCCAGACCTGACATCCTCCAGTCCAGCCTCTCTATTAGGACTGATGGACAGTGTATCAGCACTGAGATCCGAACACTGCGTCACGCCTGCCGTCCAAACCTTCAATTCAGGCTCACCATCACATCTGATCGACACTCTGCAGTCATCTGACCCGACCAGTATCACAGCCAGTTCATTAACCATGTGTTTCCATTGTAGATGCTGTGGAGAGATGGACAGCGTTCCACTGGGTAATGGGGGCTTTCTCACAATAGAAGTAAAACTCAACGCAAAGGTTACAAGATCCTAGATAAACGCCTGGTATTGTAGGGACAAGCAAGCTCTGCAGAACCATGCAGGTTCCCCATGCCAGGGAAACTCAAGGCCATTTCTGCACTCCTACATTACACCATAACCCATCATTGATTCATTCAGATGATTCACTCTCAGCTAGTCAGTAGCTATATATATACTGTATATATATATATAATTTTAATATTTTGGTGACAAGTATTCTGCCTTATTCCTTCTGACCTCATAGTTCAAAAGTCCATTATCAAAGTGATAACTTTGAATTCATTTTATACTGTACATAATTGCATTTATATTTCATAGATTTACCCACCAGTCGGGGGAATTGTCAATCAAATGTGCTTCGGAACTCTTTACTGACATTCTTTGCCCTTTTCACATTTACAAGAAGAAGGAAAATAATAACTTCAGTGACCCAGAGCTTATTACATGAAAGGCATAGGGAAGATGAATTAGGACACCATCCTTAGTATCTATGCAAATCAATTATCAGCAGCACACACAAACACACACATCACCACAACTAATCACACACACCAGCCACTCTTGAGAAAAAATGTGGCGCGACATTTAGTCGCTTGTGGCATTAGAAACATGAAACATTGTCTGAATCAAGATCAAATTCTCTAGCATTCATTGACATGTAATGTAACAAAAAAAGAAATGGAATACGGAATTACGGAATAGAAATGAGGAGCAGGAGCAGCTGGTTTAGGTGGACCCTGCACCTTCCCCTCAGTCCCAGCTGGTTTAGGTGGACCCTGTACCTTCCCCTCAGTCCCAGCTGGTTTAGGTGGACCCTGCACCTTCCCCTCAGTCCCAGCTGGTTTAGGTGGACCCTGCACCTTCCCCTCAGTCCCAGCTGGTTTAGGTGGACCCTGCACCTTCCCCTCAGTCCCAGCTGGTTTAGGTGGACCCTGCACCTTCCCCTCAGTCCCAGCTGGTTTAGGTGGACCCTGTACCTTCCCCTCAGTCCCAGCTGGTTTAGGTGGACCCTGTACCTTCCCCTCAGTCCCAGCTGGTTTAGGTGGACCCTGTACCTTCCCCTCAGTCCCAGCTGGTTTAGGTGGACCCTGCACCTTCCCCTCAGTCCCAGCTGGTTTAGGTGGACCCTGCAGCTTCCCCTCAGTCCCAGCTGGTTTAGGTGGACCCTGCACCTTCCCCTCAGTCCCAGCTGGTTTAGGTGGACCCTGCACCTTCCCCTCAGTCCCAGCTGGTTTAGGTGGACCCTGCACCTTCCCCTCAGTCCCAGCTGGTTTAGGTGGACCCTGCACCTTCCCCTCAGTCCCAGCTGGTTTAGGTGGACCCTGCACCTTCCCCTCAGTCCCAGCTGGTTTAGGTGGACCCTGCACCTTCCCCTCAGTCCCAGCTGGTTTAGGTGGACCCTGCACCTTCCCCTCAGTCCCAGCTGGTTTAGGTGGACCCTGCACCTTCCCCTCAGTCCCAGCTGGTTTAGGTGGACCCTGCACCTTCCCCTCAGTCCCAGCTGGTTTAGGTGGACCCTGCACCTTCCCCTCAGTCCCAGCTGGTTTAGGTGGACCCTGCACCTTCCCCTCAGTCCCAGCTGGTTTAGGTGGACCCTGCAGCTTCCCCTCAGTCCCAGCTGGTTTAGGTGGACCCTGCACCTTCCCCTCAGTCCCAGCTGGTTTAGGTGGACCCTGCACCTTCCCCTCAGTCCCAGCTGGTTTAGGTGGACCCTGCACCTTCCCCTCAGTCCCAGCTGGTTTAGGTGGACCCTGCACCTTCCCCTCAGTCCCAGCTGGTTTAGGTGGACCATGCACCTTCCCCTCAGTCCCAGCTGGTTTAGGTGGACCCTGCACCTTCCCCTCAGTCCCAGCTGGTTTAGGTGGACCCTGTACCTTCCCCTCAGTCCCAGCTGGTTTAGGTGGACCCTGCACCTTCCCCTCAGTCCCAGCTGGTTTAGGTGGACCCTGTACCTTCCCCTCAGTCCCAGCTGGTTTAGGTGGACCCTGTACCTTCCCCTCAGTCCCAGCTGGTTTAGGTGGACCCTGCACCTTCCCCTCAGTCCCAGCTGGTTTAGGTGGACCCTGCACCTTCCCCTCAGTCCCAGCTGGTTTAGGTGGACCCTGTACCTTCCCCTCAGTCCCAGCTGGTTTAGGTGGACCCTGTACCTTCCCCTCAGTCCCAGCTGGGAGCTCTGTTGGACACTCTCATATCATGTCCACCAAGGCTACCAAGGAATCTTCCATTACTGCAAACTGAACAAGCAAATGAACAAATGCAGCCCAGTTACTTACAGTGTGATGTCTATATACCCTCATGATCAATATCAAATCCCTTTTGCAGGTCTGGTTCTCAAGATCAATATTTATCCTGCAGAATCCAGTTTCTGCCAAAGTATGTCATCCACCTCTGGTATGTGACATAAATCAATATAACAGTCCACTCCATTCTACTGAACATGCGGTAGAAATGATCAAATCACCAGCTAAAGCCCTTAACCATAATCCAAGTGATGAAACAGGATTGCTGGAAGGTAGAAGAACACTCTCTCATGTCCATCTGTATTATTCTAGCATCTGATAAATATGTGCTTCTTTCCTTCCATACTATCTCTCTTCACTACAGTAACTTTTTATTTACCACTACTTTAGAGTACGACAATATTTCAATATTTCAAATACAGTGTATTAGGTCAAAAGTGTACTGCCCCCACAAGCACACCCACGCATCCAGAAATCTGACACTGTGCATGTAGGAATGAAAAGGTAAACAGTGGGAGGGATTAGGCCATGTTTCTATCTGAGTGACAGACTGACCCTGAGTATTGACCGTCTAATCCTTTACAATAGACTTTCACTTTCCCTTGATCTCCCAGTGACACGGCTTTAGGGGTATTTACTCCTGCTCGCCCTGCCAAGAACCCCATAAATGAGTGAGACTCAGTTTCTATAAACCTCCACATCAGCAGAGGATCACCTGGCCTCATCTTCAAATCAGTGTCCGGTTTCAGACAACATTTTGGGGGACGACTAAAGGGAACGCTGCCTGTCAGTTGGCAGATTAACACGTCTGAATCCAGGAGGCTTCACAGTAACCTGCGTCTCTCTGTGGTCTTTGGGGACGCTGCCTCTGCTTACCTCACCAGCCACTCTCTGCCTTTCTAAATGTGGGAGACAACAATGCAGGCAGTCACAGTGAATCCAGGTGGTGTTTGACCCAAAGCCAGGCCTGTCAGAGATGTCACTGGGTCAGCCCAAGAGCAGCAGCTCTCCCCTCCCCTCCCCACACCAGCCTCGAGCTCCTTCCACCAGCAGGATTGGAAGGCGCTGGACACGGGCGTGTTGTTGTGGACCTGAGAGGGAAGCTGTTGAGAGCTGCACAACAAGAAAATGAAGCTCTATAATGAAGCTTCAGGCTCTGTCCCACAGCCTCAATCCCAGCTCTGTCCGATAGCTCATCATGATCTGATCACTCCCATCTAAAGCCCTAATAGCCCCGCTGGGCATCTTTCACCAAACCCTCGGCTCTCTTGGATGTCCAGCCCACCGCAGCACCCTGTGATGGACATGTAATACATTTGCAGAGCTGGTGTGGTGGTAGTGCTGGTGGTGAGTTGGAGAGAAAATAAGCCAAGCTTAATGTGATTTATTGATTACCTCCATCCTTGGTGGTGCTTTCACCTGGAGAGTTCAAGTGTATCATATATATGGTGTGTGTGGGGTGGGGGTGGGGAGCTGTTATTTGAGTTAGTGTGAGGCTGCTCCCTATTTCAAGCTCTCATACTTAACGTACCGTATTTCTATTGTATTGTTCTGTTTTCTACTGTACTAGTCACTATGGTTTGATTAAATTAACAGTTTCATACCTGTTTTGTAACATTTCACATACTCTAGGCCACGGATTTAGGATAACGCTGATAAATTGTGAATAGATGAATTATTCCTTGAGTGCATTATTCATTTTGGCCATTTGGTTTTGTATAATCTTTTATTCTACACAGGAAATAAAGGGTCCTATCTTGCACCCATAATGTATCTTTCCTACTGTGGACCCGACACACAGTTTATTATTCCCTCCACAGACGTGCAGCGATGAATTAGGGAATGAACTTGCGCTCCAGGGGGCTGTTCAAAGAAAAAAGCCAGTATGTTCTGTCGTAAACGTTCCATGGTGCTATTTTGCAGCTTCAGAAAAACATTTTGCTATTGACCAGGCAAAAGGTGGTGAAAAGCCTTTTTTACACAATCTGAAACGCAAGTGTCTGGTTTTCTCCCATCCCAGTACGATGTGAGTTCCCTTTCTATTAGGACTCTAATGAGGACGTCGATCTCCTTGGCTGTGAAGCGTTCTTGACGTGCCTCGGGAAAATCTGCCATGATAATAGCAAACCACCATGGAATAAGATCTCCTGCTTTTAAAGGGAATGTGAGCTGGGGCACGCAATTGGTTAATTGCATGTTATGACCAAACCACACGTTTACGCATTTCGGACCAACCCGTTTTAACTTTGCGCTGGGCTTTTGAGCTAATTGATTCTGCTGGTATAAAAGCAACAAGCTCCCGAATCTCTTCGTCAAAGCTTCTTGTGAAATGCGCCCGACACCTGCATTTCAGTTAGGGTAAATAGGGCCCAGAGTCAGAATGCTTCAGAGGGGTATAATATTACAATGCAAAACACTGTGCTCAGCATTAGGGTCTAAAATGTCACTGCCATCATAATGTCACGCTGCAAAAACATTCTTCATACAAATGCCATAAGCAAGTCCCTGCATACAAACATATTTCTAATGTGCGACAGGTTTTTACAGGCCAGATGACATCATTACGCTTTCATATCCCTTAGAGCATGGGTGTCCAATCCTGGTCCTTGAGGGCCGCTCTCCTTAAGGCTTTACATGTTTCAAGCTCTGTGGAGTTGTGCTGGAGCAGGGAAACACCTAAAACCGTCAGGACAGCGGCCCTCGAGGACCAGGATTGGACACCCATGCTCTAAGGCACATGTGTCAATCCCCCTGCCTTAGAGTCAGACTTTAAAGATGCTGGTATTAAGAATTCTGAATATATATTTGATATCTTTTGAAAATGGTAAATGACAGTAGATTAGCTTGCTAGACATTGTTTGAGGTGTTAAATGTAGACTTTCTATGGGTTCCTGTGAGTGATAATGTTATTAGACTGAGGCCAGATCCAGTCCAAAGCTACTCTGGTATCAAACAACCACCTGCTGACAAGACAAACATCAGCATGATGTCTGGATCACTTCAAATGAGATAGAAAGACGATGAATGTAACCTTTCTTTGAATAACATGAAGATGAAAGCCTGATTACTGAGAGCAAACTAATTAGACAAAAGAAGATGAGGGGGAAGAAACTGAACATTCTGTAGTTTCAAGTGGTTTGATTACTAGACAACTTATTTGATCTGGCAGCATTTCAATAACAGTCTTTTCAAATATGGTTACATCAGTTTCATCATGCGGCATTTCAGAGCCAATGAAATTCCTCTAAAGACAATGACATAAAAAGATGTCTCTGTTTAATTGATTACAGAAAATTACACTTTGGATTGAATATCATCATAAAATACACTCGTGTTTGAAGTGGGATGAGTGTCTTCATTTCTAAGATGTAGTCGCAGGTAATTCTATGACAGAGGACACTTTGAAGTTAGTGTCAAAGTGAATTCTTCTTTTGAAGGGTTGGGAGAGTAAATCAACGCGATAATCTAATTAAAGACATGAATGATTTTGAGTATTTTATTAGGGCAGAAGATTTAACTGATAAAATACAAAAGGGTGATTTCATCTCTGATAAATTAATTTGACATTTCAGTCTGACAAATAATGATGTAACCTTTGAGTTAGAATATTTTGAATGACATTTTTCTTAAGGATGTCCCAGCCTAACTAAAGGAATGTGTAAGATATATGTTAGAAAAATAAATATTGTTAGTAAGTGCAAATCAGAACACTGTTGAAACTCAAGATCTAACCCCAAACTGATGCACTGATTCTTGGATTAATAGTTGCAGCATGCAGCAGTGACTCTTGCAGTATTCTACCACAATAATGTCTTAGCTATGGAAATATACCTAATGTAGACAACTTATCAAAGGATATACACTGTATTTAATTTGTAACTCCAGTATATTGTGTTGCTTGAGTTGTGACCAGTCTCATGACTTTAATGACCTGATGCACCTTTAACACAGCATTTCACACAATTGGTCTAATTTCGTTGTTTACCATTTTTGTATAATTATGTTGTTATTTTGTCCGTCGACAGGAAACATTAATTAACTGTTGGTTAGCTGTGCATATTGTACTCAATATTTACTCAAGGGATAAGAGTTATTGACAGTACATATTTAATTATATCCAGAGTTTTTCCTTCTAATAAAGTGTTTGTTTTGCTCATTAAAGGTGCCACTTTTTGTGCTTTGGTTTTCAAGGGTGAAAAAAACAGACCCAGTGTCTTTTCATTATTTAAAGGTTACTGCAAATAAGGTCATTATCTTATAAATAACGACAAGCACTATATATTGAATGATAAGATCAATGTTTTATTGTGCATTTTGGATCTCTTTATATTTTTGTGTCATGTTCCTACTACTATTCTATTTATGATGTTGATTTAATACACAGCCTCTAAACATGATGCATTAATACAAATGAAGTGTCCTTGATTAATTCATATTCAAGGATGTGTAACTTTGCAGGAGAAGAAGAATATTATCACATTATTCTAACCATAAAACATGAGTTCAGAAAGCCATTGGAACTATACTGTTACTTTGTGAAAAGACGGACATCATGTTGCATTATTAAAGGATGCATTCAGGAATGCATGCAGCATGCACACTGCAACCAACTCCAGAAAACCTCAATAATTAATCAGAGATTTCCCGCCATCTGGCTCGTTCAACAGCAGTCCGTCTATTGTCATGGCTCTTTCATCAAACAGCAGGGCAGAGAACTGTGGGAAGACTTGGAGTCCATTCAAGCTTGACAGCAGATGTCTCTCTCACTGTTCCGATCTGACACAGTAACTCTGCCAGGTGCTGGGAGACCTCCCTGACTCTGAAACATCCATCCTGAACAGTTTGAGCAGTGAAGATGGTCAAGGTGAAGAGATAGGAGGGTTTGAAAGTATATGGAAATAAGAATCTTGAACAGAAGAACCCTCTGCAGCGATGACACACACTATGACTCTATGATGGACATATAAACTGGAAATAAATCAAGCTGTCATTACTTGATTCGTGAGTTTGCATTTATGAGTTTCGTTAATGAGTTGTCCATATTGTCAGGCCTCCAGAATGCTGTAGGACCTCAAGCCTGTAGTTGAATAATGACCAACACAAATGCTACATTAAAAGTAATTACTACTACGCATCTTCAACCAGACTCCAAATAAATGTTCAACTGTATCTAACTTTTTCTCTCTCTCTCTCACCTCATTTATTTACGGACAGACTCCAAACCAATTACAGCTCTTACAACGTGGAGGGCAGCCAAAATCTAATCAATGAAAGTAATTTCAAACAGACACTTGTAATTAACAATCAGCATTTTCCAGTTTCTACAATTCTGCAAAAAGTACAATGAGGCAGCGCCTACGCCCACATGTCCAGTCTGACAGCAGAGAGCTGTAAGGAAGGTACGGTAGGGATGGTGTGGGGGGGGCGGTGTGGGGTGGGGGGGTGTGGGTCTCGCCTCCTCTCTGTTTTCTATCAGATATCATCTGATGTTATATAATACCCACTCTCTGTCATCCTGGGACCTCCAGCCTCTCACTCTGATAATCACAAACTGACTTCATATTAAAACCAGAAGAGGAACTTCTGAGTTCTGCAGAGGCTGGATCTGTCCCTTCTTCACTCTCTGTCTAGATGATTGGGAAATGTATTCTGTAGATGTGTCCTTTAAATCTAAACCTGCCCCTGAGGCACCCTAGCTCATCATTGGAGGGGGGAAATGATTGCCTGTGTGACAATAAACTCTTGAAAAAAGGCTTCAGAAGCATTGGTTCCAGCTTCCGTAGCCTGTAAAGACGTTCGTAACAGTAAACATTCCTGATGGACTTCTGCCAGACTGATATTAAGTTGAAGAGCATGGCTCAGTACAAAAATACTTCAATTTTCTGCTTCTAAAATGTATTTGCTTGTTGATCTTTCAAAGCTTACTGTGGGACACACAGTGGACTTCTGACTTGTCTGGTTATACACCAGTGCAGATCCTGTCCCCCCCCCCCCCCCCCCCCCCCCCCCCCCCCCGAACCGGACACCCTAAAACTCCTGGCTGCGCCAAGAAATTCTGTTCATAGAAATTCTGAACAGACCCGGAGACAAAAGGCAGCCCTGGTGGAGTCCAGCGTGCACCAGAAACAGCTCTGACTTACTACTGGCCATGCAAACAGCTCCTGCTCTGTGTGTGGAGGAAGTGTAGGCCTCCCTGCTCAGACTGCTGCCCCCCTGACCCGGCCCTGGAGAGGCAGAGGAACATGGATGGATAGATAATCTGATGATTGGTTTGGAGAGGTTAGTCATAGGGGTTGAGAGACTGTCGGCACTTTGAGTCAACCAATATACTGAGCAGTCTGCAGTATGTTCATAACAACATCAAATATATTCATGTATAGTATATGGCACATGTACAGGCAATCAAGTACAATCAACTTTCACATCCATCAATGGGACCATAAAACTAAAACTAATTTACTGCATTACTCCAAGCGGCCGATAATCCCCCCCGAACTCGTCTGAGGCTTCAAATGAAAGATTCCATTCGCTTCTAATTCGAGTGCAATTGGATTCCCACCATTTTATTGACAATTGGAGGCCTCTGAGTCAACCTCAAAGGTGCAATTTCACGCCATCAAAGTGGAAGCTTCCATCAATTCGACTTACTAATTATGCTCCTCGATGAGGATGAATGGAAAGTGTGAGAGGACCCAGTGTGAGAAGATGCCCTGCTACTGCTCTCTGACCGTCAAGCTGTTTAATTGACTCATGGGTAAATGATGCACAGTGGGGCCCTGTCGAAGCCTGTTCATACTCTGGGGAAACTGGCTCATTTAAGGCCACTGCCTTGTTGACATGATAGATGCTTGTTTATTAGCTCAGGCGATGCTCCTGATTGGTTCCATTGGTAAAGGGAAATTGGACGTTCTATTCTGGTCTGGAATTGTCCGTACTGCTGATCAAGTAGATGAGCTAGTGTTACTGGTCTGTGCATGTTGTGTCTCCTGGTCAACATCAGCATCCACAAGTGAGGGAGTTTCAGTGACAATTTCTAACCTTAAAGTACAGATGGCATTTTGGGTGGAAAACCTTCTAACAAACGACAGTCTTCCAAACTTTCCTCTCTAACTCTGCTGTACCTGGCACAGATGAAAGGTGTGTGCACCTCCTGTATCCCAGGGAGAGCTGATGTGAATCACTGAAGCTTGTCGTCTGTCTTGTCAGAGGTGCTGAGGAGAGGATCCCCTAGCAGACAGAGAAGAGGGGCTGTGGAAGGCGTCACTGTGGGGACTATGAGCCAAGCAGGAATACTGAATACTGGTCTAGGACAGTGTAATGAGAGCTGGAAGGAAGGCAGGTATGTGTACAACAACACTGTTCAGACAGGCTCACCAGATATCATCCATTTGGTGTGACACAGGCTGAAACTCTGTCAATGCTGTGCTTCAAATCAACTCTAGTATCCAACTAGGCTGAATAAACAAATTACAGTTAGTAGACACCTTTGACAATTTGTGCTTTTTTGTGACTTAAATCAAACATGGGGTCTGAGCTGGTCTCACTAGTTTGAAAGTCAACCAGATACTGGTAAGTATTTAATTCTATACTACATTGCATTCAGCATGTAATACAAAGTTAAAGGATGGACATAAAAAGAGAGTGAACTACATAGAGAAAAGGTAAAGAGAGAAGGAGAGAGAGAGAGATAGATACATCAGCATGATAACCCCAGATTAGGAGTGAACTATTCCTAGTACCACCGAGCTCTGAGATCCTAGACTGTGGACCCTAGTTCCTGGTGCTCTGCATCAAAGAGACATAGCAAGGGCCCCGTCCAATTTCAATCACCAGAATGTGGGCTTACACAAGCACACAGACAGACAGACTGACAACACAGCTGGACAGACAGACTGACAGGCAGCTGGACAGACAGACTGACAGGCAGCTGGACAGACAGACTGACAGGCAGCTGGACAGACAGACTGACAGGCAGCTGGACAGACAGACTGACAGGCAGCTGGACAGACCACCAGCAGGACAGACTGACAGACAGCTCCTCAGGATAGCCTGTCTGTGTGGTGAGCATGGAGCTGTGAGGACCTGCAGTGTGGCAGAGAGGCGGCTTCACCACTGCCTGTTTAAAGAGGGCCTCAGACAGGACACACATGGCACTGCACACACACACCTGTGTGTGTGTCCTGGTTCTGTAAGGTTGTCTCTGCTCCTGTATCACCGTCCATGTCCTCATGAATACAGAACGCTTTCTCACATTTCATCTCCATGCTTCGCTCTGCATCCTCTGCGCTTTCTCGACGCATTTTGTAATTCAGCACACTTTATGTAAATCAGATGAGTCAGGCGCTATAGGTCCACATATTGATAGATCAACAAAGTAGAAGGGAGAGACAGTGCAGAAACACAGAGCAGCTATTTAACATGGACCCTGTCCTTAAGGAGAACATCAGCAGTAGTTGTCAGTGAACCTGTGTAAACAGGATCATACTAGTTTTTAGGACAGCTGTTTCAAATGGGTTTTTGCCTTCAGCATCGACGCTGCTTTTCCAGTTTGTTCACATCATGTTCAGCTCTTCCATCACTGCTGTTTCTCTGATATTCCCTTTAGATTAGTTCAATAACAGCTGTTTCACCCAGCTGAGTCCTTAACCCGCTTCAACTGGTATCCAACCCAGTTATACACAGAGCTGTTATCTCCGCTAGGTAGACTGAAGACTGAACACCAACCTGGAGATGAAAACTGATGTTAGTTCACGCTCAGTGTTGTTATCATCGCCCAATACGGCAGCAATGACCTAGTCAAACAGAAATATCAACCATAAAACACTTACTTGCTGGTCCCTGAATATTATGATTTCATTAGCAACGGCCTTTATTACACTATGTGATCGTCTCACATTAAGATAAATTAAAGTGCAGAGGCAGCTGGAGATTTAATTAAGATTCAGTATTCACCTTCTGCTAAGGTACCTTTGTAACTTAATTTAAATTAGACCAGAGGGTTGGCTAAGCGTTGGTCTTAAAGCTGTACAATATGCAGATACCCTTTCTTTGCCCTCCACACAATGCAACAACTACTGCAATATCACAAAGACCATACGTGGTGGAAAATATTCTAATGGGCTCTTAAATTAACTGCTTGAATGAGTTCCACTGATATTCTTTTGTACAGTTTTGGTATTTCTATTTTCCATTACAATATGTACTGTTGATGAATGGTGGGGTGAATACATCATACACTATTGTGAATGAATGATATATTACTCATTAAGTGAGAATGGTAGTCATGACCACAGCACCTCTAGGGAATCCAGGACCAGGTTAACTCCAGGTTAAACCTGATTTATTGACTTCAGTGTTATTTGACATGTAAATAAATGAGATGCATGTTGACTGTGGGAGGAGACCTCTAACCATCACACACAGTAGGGCTGCACACCATCACACACAGTAGGGCTGCACACCATCATCACACAGTAGGGCTGCACATCATCACACACAGTAGGGCTGCACACCATCACACATAGTAGGGCTGCACACAATCACACACAGTAGGGTTGCACACCATCACACACAGTAGGGCTGCACACCATCACACACAGTAGGGCTGCACACCATCACACACAGTAGGGCTGCACACCATCATCACACAGTAGGGCTGCACACCATCACACACAGTAGGGCTGCACACCATCACACACAGTAGGGCTGCACACCATCACACACAGTAGGGCTGCACACCATCACACACAGTAGGGCTGCACACCATCACACACAGTAGACACACTGCTCCATAATGTTACATCTACTGTAGAGAACACGTCTGTTTATCCTGTGCAAAGCCACTGCACAATGCACCATAAAGCAACCCTACTGAGACCTCTGACCCCTCTGACCTCTCTGACCCCTCTGACCTCTCTGCCCTCTCTGTGTCTCCAGAACAGGTCCATTAAAAACACTGCTCTTGTCTTGGTTCTGGTTCCAGCCTCTAACTATTCCATCTTTCCACATGTATTCTGTTACAAAGTGGTTAGAGCTCAGCTGTACAAGGATCCACATTCTTCTGGTTTAATGAACCGTTCTGACTATAAAACACTGAAGCCAGATGCAACCTTGTAGTAGGAAAAGAATCCATTACTGGACAAGTGAATCAGCAGACAACATTAAGGTTCAGTGACAAGCTGACCCACAATGTCTACTGTGATTGACTCTGATAAAAAACGGTGTTTTATCAGCGCTCCCAGGCTGCAGTGTGGAAGCCCCCTGTCTCACATCTACACTGCCAGACATGCACAATATCAATGTCAAAGCGGTTGATGTGCACATGTTGATCACCTCGGAGGGGGAGCAGCTGGTATCAGAGCTGTTTGTAAGTTAACAGTTCTGCCCTCAGTGATCCTACTAATATCAGAGCAGACTGGGACTGTGTCAGTAGGGTGTCAGGTGAGTGAGGGTGTCAGGTTAGTGAGGGTGTCAGGTTAGGGTTTGGGGAGTCAGGTGGCTCAGTGGTTAGGGAGTTGGACTTGTAATTCGAAGGTTGCAAGTTTGATTCCCGACTAAGGGAACTTGAAATTGTGTCCTTGGACAAGGCTCAGGGGGAATGTCCCTGTACTTGCTGCAAGTCACTCTGGATAAGAGCGTCGGATATATCACTACATGAACATTTCACTATGGCACCTCTGCACCTCCAAAAATATCTGTGTAAATGTAAGAAAAATTGTCACTTTTGTTGGTTTGATAATAGAGAAATGGAAAACTCTCCAGTATAG
The DNA here is from genome assembly GCA_030340685.1 of Protosalanx chinensis. Lineage (NCBI taxonomy): Eukaryota > Metazoa > Chordata > Actinopteri > Osmeriformes > Salangidae > Protosalanx > Protosalanx chinensis. The sequence continues at coordinate 482,022 of CM059324.1, forward strand.
CCTGCTGAAGAGCTTCTTATGACCACACACTGTGACAGCTGCATTACATGACAGACACAATGCCTTCAGAAAATGAATGTGCTGAGACTAAGAGGAACCCAGTCCTTCCACTCTGAACCCCATCTTTCCATCTGACCACAGACTCTGATGCTAGTCCTGCTGTGCTGTATCATATGTCATGGATGAGACTCACACACTGTGTGTTACCATTCAGCATTCATTTGGGCATTTTGGGTTTAATGTTTTACACTTATCTTATCCAGGGCAACTTATTGCTGGACCTGATGTTAGTTTCCTCCAGGATCAGTGTATTCACTGTGAGGTATATTCATGTTGCTTCCTCTCCTACAGATACACTACTGCACATTTGAGGTTCAAGTTGTTTAATTGTAACTTGTTTAACTGGTATGGTTCTTCCTTTGGCACTGACTTGGTTTTTCTCAATGTTATGCTTCATATTCTGTCTACCCACAATGTTTGGGGACTACCTTGTTGTTATTATCAGTGATCTTTGCCCTTTAGTAAAGCTCTCTGTTGGAAGTCGCTTTGGATAAAATCGTCTGCTGAATGAACAAATGTAAAAGGTAAATATAAGTGAAGAATATCTGCCATATCAGGTCTGTCCACTGGGAGATCCCTGTGTTCAGGGGTGTCATTAACATTGCTCTTTTGCTGATATACTATTCTCCCAAATCTCACATTTCTGTTTATATAACTGAATAAGTACATGATGAATTTGTGAACTTCCTTCCTTAAATTCCTTTTGCAGAGGGAAGGCAGACTGGGGGTTATATAATGAACATGCTGCTCTCTCCATCCTACAATCCAACCAGTCAGTATCTCAGATGGAAAGGTCGATAAGAGGAGGAGCACAACCCAAAAGCAATGCATTTACCCCTTCACCCTTCCCTTCCCACCTGGTCCGCCAGAGAGAGCATGAGGGCAGCCTTTAAACGACAGCCTCAAATAATAGAGAACTGTGGACCTGGAGGAGGCAGAGTGATCTGTGCACTTCCTCTGGTTGTCCCCGCCTCCACCATGCAGAGGACAGTGCTTCAAAGCTGGGGATCAGTGGGGCTCTTAGTGGGGCTCCTGGTGGGGCTTCTGGTGGGGCTACTGGTGGGGCTCCTAGTGGGGCTTCTGGTGGGGCTTCTGGTGAGGCTTCTGTTGGGGCTCCTAGTGGGGCTTCTGTTGGGGCTCCTAGTGGGGCTTCTGGTGGGGCTTCTGGTGAGGCTTCTGGTGGGGCTCCTAGTGGGGCTTCTGGTGGGGCTCCTAGTGGGGCTTCTGGTGGGGCTCCTAGTGGGGCTTCTGGTGGGGCTCCTAGTGGGGCTTCTGGTGGAACAATGTTTTAGATTCATCTGCAAGGCTCTGTTTCTACACAAACATGTCTGCCCTTATTGTTTGAAACAAACTCCATTGTAATATTCATACTGACCTGCCTTCACACCCTGCACACGTAGAGACACGCCAATTTATGGAGACACAGCAAGAATACTCAACCTGCCTATTAGTTTAACAAACACCAAGGGAACATGCAACACTCAGTTAGGAGTGTGTGTGTCTGCTGCATTCATTACAGCCTGCATGCAGGAGAGGTCAGAGCCTGTAGCAGAGGTCAACCCCTCCTCCTCCCCCTGCCTCCCTCCTCCTCCTCCCCCCTGTCTCCTCCCTCCACCTCCTCCCTCCACCTCCCCCTGCCTCCCTCCTCCTCCTCCCCCCTGTCTCCTCCCTCCACCTCCTCCCTCCACCTCCCCCTGCCTCCTCCCTCCACCTCCTCCCTCCATCTCCCCCCTGCCTCCTCCCTCCACCTCCTCCCTCCATCTCCCCCCTGCCTCCTCCCTCCACCTCCTCCCTCCCTCCACCTCCCTCCCCGCCCACCCCCACCCTGCTGAGAATGTCCAGAGGACAGTGCTCTTCCTAGGGTGACCCCTCATGCCCTACAGGTGTCTGGTTTAGGTCATCCAGCCAATTAGAAGCTCCTGGCTCTGCACAGGCAGCAGTCCTCATTACAGCCTCGTCTTCCTGGGTCTGCCGCTCTTTCAGGGTCCCTAGACTTCCCAAAACTATTTAATCAGAGCATTATGAAATGGCAAGTCCTAATTATGCACTTTTTAATTGGTTTGCTGTCCATGCTAGACTAAAGTAGTTGAATTATATCTGCTTTTATGACACGTCCATCAACTGAAGTTTCTGAGAAATTATTTTTGCCAGTTTGCTTTTGTACTTCAGAGAAGCTCCTTATTTCCATGATGAGGTCAAAGTATTTCCTTTCCAATTAAGGTGCATTCTTTGGAGGAAAAATTTAAGTCCTATTTTCTAAGTAAACTGGTCATGTACTTAGGTAATTGCGTCACATGAAGACATGATTTAACATGTTTTTGCACCCTGAAATCTGTCAATTGTTACATGTATTTAAATACATGTAATTCCTCTGTTCCTTAGCCAATGATTTATTCAATAATCTGAAAATGAACATACAGCGTATGTTGTACTGGAATCAGCCACCTGACTGAAAAGCTGTCAAATATAGAGTTCTCGTGCTTTTGAGTTGATGAAGCATCTTCTCTGAAGACAAAGCACCTACTCAGCATGGAACTGAAGAACCATTCAGGTGACGCAGGTGCAACATAATAGAAACCTTCTTTTAGAGGAACCTTTTTAGACTGTTCTGGGTTGTTTCTGTTTAAAGCATCTGTATCGAGGTTATGTTTCGATTCCTACTGAATGATTGAGGCAGTGACACCATGTCATTAATGTTGTTAGGACTGTTTGGGCAGCAGGACTGGATGCAAAGATGTTGGCTAGTTTTATGTTTTCTATAACCAGGGAGTATTTCATATTTCATCACTCTGAAGAGACATGTAACATTAATGGGCATCGTGACCTTCTCACTGAAGTGCCACGCAGGGGAAGATGTTCCCTAAAGGTCAGTCAATCTCCGCTGGCTGAAGATGTGTCATGTGACTTTGCTAAAGGCAGAGAGGGAACACACGTGATGGAACTATGAACTATGAACCCAAGCTGACCCCGCCCCTTAGAATAGGAGGGAGCTGCAGATTCTGTTGTAGCTGTCGCAGTAACACACTGTATAGTTATTCAACAACATGTGTCGAATCACAAATGGCAAATACATTGACTAAGTTGGTCGATATAAGCAACAGGTTGATCCCTTGTGTGGATATTCACTTATTTCTCATGAAAACATCATTTGGCTCATCACATGACATCACTTTCTCCCAAAACAGTTCAAGTAACTTCGATTTGACTGACATTCGCTACCTCATCAGCTGTAGAAAAATGGACCGCAGTTTAACAATGTTGCCTATAATTTAAGATACTCATTTATAATAATCTAACTAAGCTTTCAAAGCTGTATGTCAGACTGAACCGTATTCCAATCACATCCACGGTCAATCAAATATAGATTTACGTAGCCTTGCGTTAAACCTCATTGTGTTTTGAAAACCAATCTTTAGCGTAGCGTCTGAGCTCCCCGTTGGCCCGACTCATCTGTCCTGCAGCGCCGCAGCTCAGCAGCGCCGCAGCTCAGCAGCAGGCCTGTCGCACCATCAGCTGCACCATCAGCTGCACCATCAGCTGCACCATCAGCTGCACCATCAGCTGCACCATCAGCTGCACCATCAGCTGCACCATCAGCTGCACCATCAGCTGCACCATCAGCTGCACCATCAGCTGCACCATCAGCTGCACCATCAGCTGCACCATCAGCTGCACCATCAGCAGGAACACAGATGCTCTTTCACTTCTATTGTTTCCCCTCATGTGGAAGATTATTATCTCTCAGTTGTCTCCTATTATGTGGTTCAGTGAAGCTGTGCATTAGCAGAGGATCTTAACAGCATGCAGCCTCTAAACAGGACTCAGTGTTCAGAGATGGAATCAAGTTCACTTTAGAGACATTAAACTCTCATGTCTATGTCAGTCCTTCCATCACATGGTACCAGCTCCACTTTCAGCCCAGGTAGAAGTGTAAAGTTTTCCACCGCCTGATTGTAAACCTAGTGTAGCTGACGATCCCTCCACCCAAGCTGTTCAGTAACGCCGTGATGAATCCAGGTGTTTGGAATACAGAGGCACCTGGGAGTGGCAGAGAAACTAACACTGAAGCTTTTATACAAAGGTATTTCAAACAAGAAAAACAGCAAGTTCATATATTAGGAATGAAATGATGCCATCTGATTTTGTTTTGACAGACATAATGTATCCTCTTCTCCCATCAGTGATCTAGACACACTGACTTTAAAGGAGCAAAACTACTGCACTTAACCCTGGATTGATCTATGTTCACCCCCAAGGGATGGACAAGCATCTCTTCCCTAACATTAAGGAGAGAAATATCAAATCTACAAAATGTGGATTAAACCCATTTCCATGGCTCAGTAGATAAAAATGACCCCTCCATGTAATAATAAAGTGCACGAACTCGTGAAATAAGAACTGTATTACTTTAGTGGTACAACCATCACCATCAAAGACCAATCACAGGCTGTGACATCACTGCATCAATTGGTCAGACTCAGATCTATAGTTTTGGTCAGACAAGCATCCTGCCTTTTCCCAAAGGACAGCTGAGGAGAGTGTGGTCAAGTCAAGCAGTAAAGTGGGAAAACCCCATTAGAGTGACAGTGGTTCATCTGAGACTGGAGACCAACAAATGGATAGGAACACTTTTGTATCATCAATTAAACCCATGTTAAAGATTGACAGCTGATTAAAAGCATGAACTGTGGAGAGAGATGAGTCTGAACAGAGAGTCAGTGTGTTGGTCTGTGGGGAAACTCTCCAGCAGATGGCGCTCTCTTTCATGCACCTTCTCTTCAGACTGGTGGAAACAAAATGCTGATTAATGCAAAGTAATCCTGGCCATGTCCCAGAAGACTGCCTACTGCTAATTGCTCCCATCCTCTCCTGAAATAAGAGGCTCTTGTGCACCTTCCTGTCCCACCCTATTCACACAAACACCAAGAAGCCATCGTAAGAATCAATGCTGAAGGACTCCCACACCCTCAAATAGACGGCCTGTCGTAAATTATTCATTGGAATAAGGTGAGTGCATGTCTGCTTACTGTGTGTGAGTGAGAGTGTAGGTGACTGTAGACCTAAGAAAATATACTGCTGCTATTAATACAAGCCATAGTTTACACAGCAAAAATGAAATTATTTTCACAAGGGTAAATCAGGAAAAGTCAACCTTTCTGCTGTCACCTGTCCACCATCTCTGCTCTCAGCTGTGGGAACACAATGCTTCTTACCCCAGCTGTACCCCCCCCCCCCTCCCCCCACACACTACATAATCACTTTCACATGCAGTACAAACAAAAAAGATGAGATAGAACATTTTGACAAAATAAATATTCAATTCAAAATGACAAAACAAATCTGTACAAAAGACAGTTCAGAGTGAGAAAACAGAGAGACAGGGGGAGAGGCAGGCATCACATTTACATGAGAGTTGTTGTTGTCGTGCTTTCTGACAAGATCCTGATAAATATATGGCTGAGAAGAGGGAGGACACGTTCAAAGAGAGAGTAGCTTGACTGTTAGCTGGATGATTCTCAATAATCAGTGAATATTCTGCAGATTAAACGAGAGCAAGAAATACAAACTTGGTTTGGGATTAAATAAAGTGCTGAATAAACACTGGACTAATCTTAAAGTCTTTTTAGCCGCCCTGTCTCACCAATGCCAGTTCACACACTGGATCATTGTGGGCTACGACTGCCCTTGAAGACAAATATACAAAGTGTGTGAATAATCGAGGTAAAAAAAACCTTAACACTGGCTCTTTGTCATCCTACAAAGACCAATTACGTTGTCACAGTGAGAGATTTGATTGCTTCCATGATTGCAGTCCTGGTAGGGTACATTATCACAGGATTAGACAGGCAAAAACAATGATTCTTCTAAGGGAAAAGGTGCTTTTATGGGGATTAGAGGACACTTGCTGCTAGAAAATTAATCACAGGCTGTTTCTTGATGGACTGTTTCTGTTGTACAAAATATATTTTAAAGGACACTTAAGTCAACCTCCAGACTTCTTAATTTAAACACTGGAAATAAACCAAGAGTGTTCTGACCTCACTTCACTGACTGACCTCCCTCTGACCTCCTACATGCACAGGACCTGGTCGACTTCCTGAGGCTCTGCTACAAAGGACCATAGGTAAGGAATCAGACCGGTACAGTTCAGGTCTGAGAGACCCTGACAGACACAAACACACACTGCAGATGTTGTCCTCCATCTAAGCATGAAGAGGATACAGCTCTAACCAAACACTCCACTGGGAAGCATCTGTTCATCTTCACGACAAGAGAGGAAAACACTGAAGCTGAAACACATATGAGTGTCTTTACTGCTACTGTGATCTTCTGTGTGTGTATGTGTGTGTGTGTGTGTGTGTGTGTGCTTGTTCATGTGTGTTTGTTGTGGACTTCATACTGGTTATGGTTCTACTGGAAATACCACAAGGAAGAACACAGGAGAGAAGAAAATCATTATGAAAGAGTAAGATCAAATTGTTCAAAAATGATTGGCACTAATTATCCATGATATTAATTGATTTTTGAAAGCTCATAGCCTCATTTGATAAATGGAGGCATATCACATGTTAATCAGCATATGGTAATCATGTGGGAGGGAGGGGGTTGATTGAGTTTTAATGGACAGATAGCAGAGATACACTGAAGTGGACTACACAGTACTTAATTAAATAAGCAATGCCTCCATGATTGAATGTGATTTTAGAGCAGAGGAACAGCAAGCCTCTTAATCGCAGTCCTTCTCTGTGAAAGTCTGATGATTTGAAGCGTCTGACTGCTCTCCTGTTCCCTGTCTGGAACATTTTCTGCCACTGGTTTGAACGATTTCTAACCTTTATAATATATGACATCATGTGATGAATGATAGATGACAGACTGTGTCATGCTCTGATGAAATCACAGATCGTTTGTAGAGAGAAGCCAGAACCATGTAGTCTGAACGATTATTGGCAAACATTGTATTTGGAAGGAGCCCAAGACAATAACTCTGCATGGTGGGCAGATAGTCCTCCAAGTCTTCACCATCTTGTGCAGCCAACTTCAGAGAATAGAGAAGAAAGGGTTTGTTGGCTGTGTCACAGTACCAGAACATATTAAATGCCAAAAATAGTTCTGTAGTTATCAAGTGTATTTCCTGCTTATTCAGGAACGTATCATGTTGATTTACAGAAGAAGTATTTTCTATTTGCCCTAGTTCGAATGTATTAGATTAGAGGTGAAAAGAATGAAAGAATCACATTAATTAGAATGGTTCAGGTCTGGTATATTGATATATGTTTTTATGTTGCTGAAATTGTTGTCCAGTTGTTTTGCTGATAAACGTTACCTTGTCCTAGCCTGGTCTGTGTTGGGCCAAAGACCAAAAAGTAAATGATTGAGAATTTAAAAGTGGAATTTAAGACCCAACACAACAAAGAGTTACCCTCACAAAGGGCAAGCTGCAACACACACACACAGCTTTTTGTTTAAGCCGATTCATATTCATAGCGTTGATACTGAGGAGCCTGGTGAACTCACGCATTGTTCTTCCAAAGAATAACTTCTCTACAGAGAGACGCCTTGCTTGGCTCTGGTGCCATTATCAGCATCAACACAGACCCTGACAATGTGTAATTCATTTTGACATTCCTAGAATGAGCGCGGCAACAGAGAGCGAAGAGACAAAGACGACCTGCTAATGAAGCTGCAGGTGCAGCTGTTTGATTTGAGCCCAGTTCCTGCATTGTGGAGCCAACTGCTGCGTCCCAACCTTGAAAAATCCCTGCAGGAAACATCTCGTTTACACTGGAGATCCAGTTGGAGCAACAGTTAAACCCAACAGCAACAGCTGTGGAAAACAGGTTGGGACTTGGAGATTTATTGCAGTAACAAAACAAAGACAGCCACAAGACTGAAGTCTGGAGTACCAATTTTTCCTGAATCCAGTGTCTGACATGGAACATTGACATTGGACAAAGTGACGTCTGAGAACTTCATAGTGATGAATTGGAACGAAGACACGCGTCCCATAATCCTCACAACTCTAGACACAATAGGTCCATCTGTCCTAAGTTTTACTTTGGTCTCTCATGTTTCCACTGGAAGGCAACAAACGGGACTGCTCTGTATATCAACTGTTCTTTATTCATTCAAGGCCCTTTTTATTCCCTGCATACTTGTGACACAAGTGGAATGTGAGCTGTCAGTTTGAGATGTTCCAGTATTTCCACTAAAATATAAAACATGTATTATTCAGCTTGATAATAGCAAGTGAATATCAATACCACCTATTTTTCCGTCTGCTTTAACCTCTTAATCACAACAATACTGCAATGGTTCTCTTTATGCTCACAAATCAAAGGATGGGTTCAAAGTGAGGACATTTCCTTTACTCAGAAAAGCAAATACTTTTGATCAAGCAAGGCAAAAGAAGTCATGCTCATTATTTCCATCCTTTTAAAATATACTGGCTTTAAAAATACATGTTCAACACGTATTCAACTGTGTGAATAGTCTTTACTAGAAAATACTGGACAGGTATGAACCTTGAAGTCTCAACGTCTGACCCTTTTGTAACCCTTGGTGACCTCCTGTCCTCACCTGTCCAGATCTGGACTTGCTGGACAGTCTGCTTGATGATGTAACCATGTGACTATATTCAGGAGGTCAAAGATAAATGTAGTGAAGAGTATTACTTTGCTCTTTGACATTTATTATTAAAAAAACTAATTTATAACATAAAATAAAAATCATTCACTGTGTCAAGGATCATGGAAACTCTTTACGATCACAGGAATATATAACCCTAACCCTTTTCTATTATATATAACGTGTAAAAATGGGGTAGGAAACATAAAATAAAGGAAATGTATATTTAATCACAGGGTGAGTGAATGTAATTAAAACATAACAATTGAATCATGGGAAACAATATTCTTTTAAAGATGGCTTCAGGAGTAATATGTATCATGTTTTCCCAGCCTGTTATATTGGTGTCCTTGTCACTCAGAGGGCCATCTGGCACAACACACAAGTCACATAGTCGTGTCTGTCAAATTAATTTCTCAGGGGAGTTTTATATGACATTAAACTATTCATTTGAAAAACCTTGTAAGTGACTTACAAGACCGTCACTATTATGTTCGACAATGATTTCTGAAAGCCTCTTGGCAAGTTCTCAAAGCAGAACAAGACCCCAAAGGTAAAATGATTGAAAAAGAATGTGAAAATACGTATGTGCAAACACATGTTGACCTCTATCTGAACATCCAATAAGAGAGGAGCCAGTGCTATTATGGTCAAGGTGGTGTCAAATGTATGTTAGGTGAAGTATTATACGTTGGTAAAGATGGTAAAAGTACCATCAGCAGGAGAGTGGTGGTGTTGATGGGGGGTTTAGAAAGTTGACATGTTTTACTTCCCTCCCTCCTCTTTAAGACAGTTCAGACTGTCATTTGAAAGGTATGAAGAGAACGCCACTGGGAGATGATCTGTAAACTAGATACTAGATCGCTGGAATGAAGATGCTTTGCCCCAAAATGCTCCCCAGTAGATCTCTATCGCCAGTCCCACACAGATCCCAGATAATGCATCATCCTCTGGCTTCCCTCTCCACCCCTCAGTCCTGTCATCCAGCGAGGCTGACACATCTCGCTTTATCACTCTCTTATCAGTCTTCCTGGAAGGATGAGAAGAGGAAGGAAAACTAAAGCTTGTCACATAATAGCGAAGAAGAATGACAAGAAGGGAATGTCGCGCAGTGGGTGAGGGTGTCAGGTTAGTAATCAGAAGGTCCCTGGTTCGAACCCCAGCTGTGTCAACATGACGTTGTGTCCTTGGGAAAGGCACTTCACCCTAAGTGCCTCAGTCGGGAATGTCCCTGTACTTGCTGTAAGTCGCTCTGGATAAGAGTGCCTGTTAAATAACTAAATATACATGTACAAAGTTTATCTTGAAGAGCCATTTCAGTAAATGATGTAAGAAGGATAATTTTCCCTTTACATGTAGTGTGTCAAGTGTGCATGTTATGAGTTCTATTGTGAACAAATGACAAACTGGACAAGAACTTTGCCATTTCAAATCTGATGATATTTTCAAACACATGGTCAGACAGATTAAGGTCCACAATATGTCTGCTTTATATCACACTGTGTTCAGCACACATGTAAAACCTGATCTAATGAGCTTGTCTGATTGAAAAGAGGACCATCCTTTACAGAATCTTTCAGTTGGCCAACTCAGTGAAGTAGAAACCTTTTATCTCATGTCAGCGAGAGGAGAAATTGTATTGCTGGGTCAAGACGTTCTGTGATGAAAACACACTGTTAGTGAAACATACAAGACATTGAAACATCAGAACTTAAAAGGCAGCTGAAAAACATCCACAGGAGAAAGATCCTTGATAAGGTCTCCTGACTGTTCAGTCTTGAGTCCGGTAATCAAACATCCCTGTCTGGCTGAAGTTTCATTACAATTCCGAGGATGCTGAGTTGGAGAACAGACCCAGCTGCTGCTTATCCTTCCCCTGAACCAGCCCATGAGAAGGGACACTGTGACAGAGCCTATATTACATTTATTCATTTAGCAGACACTTTTATCCAAAGTGACTTACAGTAAGTACAGGGACATTCTCCCTGAGGCAAGTAGGGTGAAGTGCCTTGCCCAAGGACACAACATCATACAGCCACAGCGGGGGCTCGATCTCACAACCTTCCGATCATGAGGCCAACGCCTTAACCCGTTGAGCCATCCGACTCCCAGAGCCAAACTAAAGTAGTAGGCTGTGACACTTCATCCATATTCAGTCCTCTTGTTCTCCACCCTACCCACCCCTCTATGTTCCACCCTGCTGCAATATGGTTTATGTCCCTTGGAAATGTCCCTGAGTTACCCAGGGGAACTTTTAAGATGTTGGGTGGCTAAATGATGCTTTTATGTCTCTAGTGGAGCTACTGACTGACAGGTATACACCGATCTACAGCTGCTGCTGCTTGGCAGACACCGACTGTGCCAGATGTGGCCGGCCGTTTGGTCGAGCATAAAACAAACATCGCAAATGCCAAACGCCATCTGTTGGAGAGGATATGGAGAGTGTGCCACCCTCACAACTTTGGGGCACGTTTGGAAAATAAAGGCCATAACTTTATATCTCTCCTTTTTGAGAAGGTCAGTGCCAAACAGCTCAATCAAGGGTCCTCAAGGACAAACAATTACATCAAATACATGTCAGACAAAGAGATAAATACTTAATACAAGAAAGGACATTCAAATAAAGGACTTTAAAGCTGAGTAGAATCTCCAAAGCTGAGGTGATGAACTGTTTGATTGTTCTACAAAGCCAGATCCAATTGCTCTGTCATATTCTAATGAAAATGAGTGACGTCATAGATGGCGATGGATTGGTGAAGGTTTCACACTGGTTTTCTGTGTTAAGTGTAATGAAGAAGCCATGTTTGTTTCAGACTTTCAGAAAGGCAAGATGTGAAATCTGACAAACAAATGAACCAGATAGGTGATGTTCTCCCTCTGCATCTCTGGGATGGATGTGCAGAGAGAGAGAGAGAGGGAGAGAGAGGGAGGAAGAGAGAGAGAGAGAGAGAGAGAGAGGGAGGAAACATGGAGGAAGAGAGAGAGAGAGAGAGAGGGAGGAAACATGGAGGAAGAGAGAGAGAGAGAGAGAGGAAACATGGAGGAAGAGAGAGAGAGGGAGGAAACATGGAGGAAGAGAGAGAGAGAGAGAGAGAGAGAGGGAGGAAACATGGAGGAAGAGAGAGAGAGAGGGAGGAAACATGGAGGAAGAGAGAGAGAGAGAGGAAACATGGAGGAAGAGAGAGAGAGAGGGAGGAAACATGGAGGAAGAGAGAGAGAGAGAGAGAGAGAGAGAGAGAGAGAGAGGAAACATGGAGGAAGAGAGAGAGAGAGAAGAAACATGGAGGAAGAGAGAGAGAGAGAGAGAGAGAGCAGGGGCGGATCTATAAGTGTATGTTGAGTCCTCCTAAACAAGAAGGATGTACAAAGTTTAATCTCCTGAAACAGAAACAAGTTAAGTATCTTCTGACTGACAGTTTGTCCCCAGAGCTCCATTCCCAGATAAATCTGAAATGTCACGATCAAAGAACTGTTTTAATAAGTACAACGGCGGAGTTTGTCATATTTAAGCAATGATCGTCAGAGGATAAAAGTCTACAGCAAATCCAGCTGAGCCAAGAACATTGGTTGTGTGTAACTCTCCATAAAGGCTTTACAATAAGCCATCAAAGAAGGGGCTGGAACTGGCACTGTGCAATTCAGATCTTTAAAGGACTGAACATGCAGATAAACTTATAAAACCACCACCTACTTTAAACTGTCAATGTCTCAAGCTGTTAAATAACCCCAAGGTGCCAGCACTGAAAAGAAGACTTTACTTGGCAGTTCTAATGTTAGACTGAAAGGCAAGTTAACCATTTCAACAGAGAACTATGAATTAAGAACACTGCAATTGAACTCAACCTGAAAGTCTGGAACGATTCACTTTAAATAGAAGAGTTACTTTCCTTGTGCTTAAAGACATTACTGACACGTCAAAGTTACATGCCAACAGAAGTTTTTATGAAGGTTGCTGAAAGTAAGTAATCTCAGAGTCACTTCTTTAACACAGGAGGGTTCTCAGGGGTCAGGCTTAGTGACAGGTTAGATGATCACCTAAGTCTTGCCATGAACTGTGTGGGCTGGCTTAGTCCAGGAAGCACACTCAGTGGTGCAGTGTTCCTTGAACCGTAATCAGTGTTGGTCTGCAGGGAAAAGGGAGTTCAGTCTGTAGACAGACACTCGTAGAAGCTGATAAGCTGGCCATGCAGAGATAAGGCTCCTGATGCCCTGCTGTATCAGGGAAGCACCATGTTGACACCATCAGACGCATGCACCCTGGGAAAACATGACAGCGAATGATATAGCATGATGGATTCATTCATCAGACCTCACTCTGCCAAGACTAGGAGGGAAGAGAAAAAGTGGCAAAGCCTCTGAAGCCACTTCAGAAGAAAGGATACCTCAGGATAAAGGATACCTCAGGAGAAAGGATGCCTCAGGAGAAAGGATGCCTCAGGAGAAAGGATGCCTCAGGAGAAAGGATGCCTCAGGAGAAAGGATGCCTCAGGAGAAAGGATACCTCAGGATAAAGGATACCTCAGGATAAAGGATACCTCAGGAGAAAGGATACCTCAGGATAAAGGATACCTCAGGATAAAGGATACCTCAGGATAAAGGATACCTCAGGAGAAAGGATACCTCAGGAGAAAGGATACCTCAGGAGAAAGGATACCTCAGGAGAAAGGATACCTCAGGATAAAGGATACCTCAGGAGAAAGGATGCCTCAGGAGAAAAGATACCTCAGGATAAAGGATACCTCAGGATAAAGGATACCTCAGGATAAAGGATACCTCAGGATAAAGGATACCTCAGGAGAAAGGATACCTCAGGAGAAAGGATACCTCAGGAGAAAGGATACCTCAGGATAAAGGATACCTCAGGATAAAGGATACCTCAGGATAAAGGATACCTCAGGATAAAGGATACCTCAGGATAAAGGATACCTCAGGAGAAAGGATGCCTCAGGAGAAAGGATGCCTCAGGAGAAAAGATACCTCAGGATAAAGGATACCTCAGGAGAAAGGATACCTCAGGAGAAAGGATACCTCAGGATAAAGGATACCTCAGGATAAAGGATACCTCAGGATAAAGGATACCTCAGGAGAAAGGATACCTCAGGAGAAAGGATACCTCAGGAGAAAGGATACCTCAGGTCTTAACAGTACTGTTGGTGTATCTTCACACAGTGTTGTTTAGGTCAAGGTGATGCTGCTGACAGACCCGTTGTCACAGTTGTAAGATCGAAGCACAGAGACCACTTACGGATCAATTTCTTGTGGGCAGAGTTAACACTGTCGTCTCTGATGTCCTCGAAAGTCCACAGGCTTGATACTTCTGTGTGCAGTTGGGATGTGGGCAGGTTGTCCGAACTCATGCCATGCCAAGAAATCAGCATTCCAGCCAACACAGCTGAGGAGTAGAACTCAAAATAAGGGATGTCTTCAGCCAAACTGGGGCGGGGGGCATCTCTCTTGCCTCTGTCATCTATAATTTATGGTCCATCAAGCGTAAAAAAGAAGCAACGGACCTTAGAACTGTTCTTTCATGCCTCGAAATGTCATGTTTTGAGGCAGGTCTCTTCAGTCAAAAGACAAAGTCTAAAAATACAGGCTCTGGCATTCATTGTAATATAAAGGCTTTGTGTGTTTCTGTGCTTTGAGAGAGTGACTGGTTTGAGTTGGACTGTAAGAGGGTAACAGAGCAGCTGAGTCTATACATGCCCAGCACAGTCAAAACATGAGGAAATGTGTGTTTGTGTACTCTAGACCAATCTGAAAGGCTCTGCACGTTAAATGTATGACGCAAGGGTGTGTGTGTGTGTGTATGTGTGTGTGTGTGTGTGATGGAAAAGCTAGGTGGAGATAATGAACTGCTTTACTAACACTTCTGACATTTTGGGGCCTGAGCATGTATGTAGTATTGAGAACCTCTACTGAAGAAAGAAGCAGTCTCTAATGGTCAATGTTGACAGGTTACTTTACCGCTACCATTCTGTTCACTTTACAGTATACATCAGTGAATCCAGAGTCAACGCGATTCATTAAATGAATCATAATACCTGCATACAAATTAAAGGTTACAAATTAACCTTTCAGCTAGCTTGCTGAATCGACAGGATTTCGTGTACATAGAATTGATCCAAACGTTTCTTGCACGCTTTGATATTCCCTCCCCTGGTTGACTTGGTTTGAGGCTGAATTTGTATAGATTTTCACTTCCATCTCAGGGTGGCGGTTTTACCATGGCAAAGTGCATCATTAGGATTCTGGTTCTTCTCTATTGACTCACCCTTCTAACTCATCCATTCTTCCAGGCCAAAAGCATCACCCCGGCTATTTTCACAGTTAATCAGCAAGTCAATCAATGTCTGTAATTAGATGTTGCTCAACCTTTCCAGGACTGTGAAGGAACTCAGGACAAAGTCGAAAACCACAGCAAAAAAAAAAAAAAAAACACTAAAAAAACACCAATCAGGGTTCAGAGGGATGGACAGAGTGTCCCAGAATGCCCAGTTCCTCTCCACATGCTAGTTAGGCGAGTGTTAGCAGGATGGATGGACAGAGCAGGGCTGAGGGCCACAGAGCAGCACAGTGTGCAGCCTGAAGAGAACCCAACACAGCAGGAGGGGAAACCGGAGAGAGGAAACCATTCTAAAAAACAACACAAGACCATGTGAACACAAATAAACTGTTAGAGATCTCCAGTGAAGTTCGCTGAGCAGCAGGAATCCTGGATAATATTTGCCAGATATCCAGTCTGGTTTCCAAGTCAGTGTTATCGGTTCTTTGTCAGTGGGAGTGTGTATTTAATATATGGGGTCCTGCATGTTTTGGTGGTTCTGAGGTATCTGACAGATTACAGGTAATGTTGACAGACATAAGAGAAACTAAGTAAGTATTTCCATCTATCTCATTCCCTATTGAATTCCATCTTTTGCTTCTCTGCCATTATCCCTCTCTTCATCTCACACTCTCCCTTTCTGTTCTTCTGACGCTTTCCTTCTTCTCGCTACTCTCTGTCCCGCTCCCCAACACACTCCTCCATCCTCTCTCCATGTCTCCACCCCACTGTTTTGGTCCTCGTATACGATATGTGATTTAGAGATCATTTAATGTGTAATGTGTCCCTTATCAGACAGCCAGTAGAATCCTGTCAACAAAACAACAGGATCTTGGCAGCAGTTCAATCACAGACAAAAGAGCTCATCTCTCACAACAGAGTACTTCGATTTACATTAATCAAATGCTAAATATGAAATAGATTAGTCAATTTCAGACTTTCATGTCAGTGGCTTCCACCAGAAAATTAACTAGATAGCATTCACTTTCAATTTGTGGCCAGGACATGATAGTTGATTTAGATAATGTGTGAAGCATTGATTTGTAGGAGAATAGTACAGATATGTCCAAATGCCAGAAATTAGGTGCATTGTCTGGATAAAATATATATTATTAGGAGAATAGAAACCGTTAGAGAGCCAAGCAGGAGAGAGCGTCTCCAGTCAGATTGATACGATCACATTTAAGGTGTTAAGGTCACCCTTCATCCCAACGCTGCCAAAAGTTCCATCATCATATCACTTCATTATATTTTCTATGAGGCCTGAATTAGTAAGTCAGGTGTGGTCAAACAACCAAAGTTGAATCACTGCTGTAAAAGTTTATGAGTAATACTGGGGGCCAAATTCAATCAGTGAATGATGGATCTTGAATGAAGTATCTTTGTTATAGTTCACAGTAAGACTCTTTGTAGATGGTGCTTTAAAGTTGAACCCTCAAGCTGGTTCAGTTTCTGCATTGTTATTCAACCTACAGTAGACAGCAGTCCGACCTAGTTCTGTGAGACGCCACAAAACCACAAGCCTCTCTCTCTCCTCTCTCTCTCTCTCTCTCTCTCCTCTACTCTCTCTCTCTCTCTCCTCTCTCTCTCTCTCTCTCTCTCTCTCTCTCTCTCTCCTCTCTCTCTCTCTCTCTCCTCTCTCTCTCTCTCTCTCTCTCTCTCTCTCTCTCTCTCTCTCTCTCTCTCTCTCTCTCTCTCTCTCTTCTCTCCTCTCTCTCTCTCTCTCTCTCTCTCTCTCTCTCTCTCTCTCTCTCTCTCTCTCTCTCTCTCTCTCTCTCTCTCTCTCTCTCTCTCTCTCTCTCTCTCGTAACAGTATCTTTCTCTGTTGGAATCTGGCTGTCTTTCAGATTTAGTTTCTCTCTCTCACTGTCTGTCTCTCTCTCGTTGTCTATGTCGCTCACTGTCCTCTGTTTCTCACTGTCTCTCACTATCTCTCTGTCTTTCACTGTATTTCTGTCTCTCTGTCTCTCACTGTCTCTCTGTCTCTCACTGTCTCTTTGTCTCTGTCTCACTGTCTCTCACTGTCTCTCTGTCTCACTGTCTCTCTGTCTCTCACTGTCTCTCTGTCTCTCTGTCTCTCACTGTCTCTCTGTCTCTCACTGTCTCTCTGTCTCTCACTGTCTCTCACTGGTAAATTCCAGCTGTATCCACTGACCACTAAACTGGGTGTGGGCCAGGTTAAATACAGATGGGGCCCTGGAGAGAGGCCTGGAGAGGGGCCTGTAGAGGGGCCTGGAGAGAGGCCTGGAGAGGGGCCTGGAGAGGGGCCTGGAGAGGGGCCTGTAGAGAGGCCTGTAGAGGGGCCTGGAGAGGGGCCTGTAGAGGGGCCTGGAGAGGGGCCTGGAGAGGGGCCTGGAGAGGGGCCTGGAGAGGGGCCTGGAGAGGGGCCTGGAGAGGGGCCTGGAGAGAGGCCTGGAGAGGGGCCTGGAGAGGGGCCTGGAGAGGGGCCTGGAGAGGGGCCTGGAGAGGGGCCTGGAGAGAGGCCTGGAGAGAGGCCTGGAGAGGGGCCTGTAGAGGGGCCTGCTGGGATCCAGCTCTGAAGCTTGGGTTGGGATTCCTTGGGAGTAGATCTGGACTGCTGAAGAGAAGTTTCAAATCTTACTATGGAAATCAAAGTTGAGTTTGAACTATTAGAGTATAGAGTATTGGTAGAGTATTAGAGTTACAGTACTCAAGTACTGCACACATATATAAACCGATATGAAAGCTATGACTATATAATACCTACTCAGCTCAGCTTTCATTAGACATCATTGTTTTCGTTCAACAAAAACCTTTAATTCGGTGAACGAATCCATGCAATTCATACAGAAATGAAACAGTGTAAGGTGTAGGGGGTCTGCACATCACACAGCAGTATGTCCCTGGACACTCTAATGACAGGCCAGCTCTCTTTGTAACATCCACACCAGCAGGCCCACACACTGTCTGAGAGGTGACGCATGCTTCCACAACAAGATAGAGTTATCATGTATACATGTACAGGTACAGGTATGGTACTACAGGTATGGTACTACAGGTAAGGTACTACAGGTAAGGTACTACAGGTAAGGTACTACAGGTAAGGTACTACAGGTATGGTACTTCAGGTAACGTACTTCAGGTAAGGTACTACAGGTAAGGTACTTCAGGTAAGGTACTACAGGTAAGGTACTACAGGTATGGTACTACAGGTATGGTACTACAGGTATGGTACTACAGGTAAGGTACTACAGGTATGGTACTACAGGTAAGGTACTACAGGTATGGTACTACAGGTAAGGTACTACAGGTAAGGTACTACAGGTATGGTACTACAGGTAAGGTACTACAGGTAAGGTACTACAGGTAAGGTACTACAGGTATGGTACTACAGGTAAGGTACTACAGGTATGGTACTACAGGTAAGGTACTACAGGTATGGTACTACAGGTAAGGTACTACAGGTATGGTACTACAGGTAAGGTACTACAGGTAAGGTACTACAGGTAAGGTACTACAGGTAAGGTACTTCAGGTAACGTACTTCAGGTAAGGTACTACAGGTATGGTACTTCAGGTAACGTACTTCAGGTAAGGTACTACAGGTAAGGAACTACAGGTAAGGTACTACAGGTATGGTACTAAAGGTAAGGTACTACAGGTATGGTACTTCAGGTAAGGTACTACAGGTATGGTACTAAAGGTAAGGTACTACAGGTAAGGTACTACAGGTATGGTACTTCAGGTAAGGTACTACAGGTATGGTACTACAGGTAAGGTACTACAGGTATGGTACTACAGGTAAGGTACTACAGGTAAGGTACTACAGGTATGGTACTACAGGTAAGGTACTACAGGTATGGTACTACAGGTAAGGTACTACAGGTATGGTACTACAGGTAAGGTACTACAGGTATGGTACTACAGGTAAGGTACTACAGGTAAGGTACTACAGGTATGGTACTACAGGTAAGGTACTACAGGTAAGGTACTACAGGTAAGGTACTACAGGTATGGTACTACAGGTAAGGTACTACAGGTATGGTACATTTGCACTTACGAGGCATTTGGTTTCTCTTAGCTTAGACAGCGCCTGTCCCCTTAAATGAAAAGCTTGCTATTTATAGCGTAAGTGCCTCTGCAGACTACATTAAAAGATGACAATCAATAATAATTAGGGATTGATTTAGAAATTATTATTATTATTCAGTACAAATTATTCTATAAATATAATTATTATCTGACTGTGAATAAGCCTGTTAATGTAAGTAACCATTTCAAGTTACCAGACCAGACTTAAGTGGTTTCGTTCTCCTTTTAAATAGGAATGTGACAAATGACCTTGAAACTGGATCTCTTCCACTTCTCTTTTCTCTTCTCTCACTTTTCTTCACATTTTATCTTGAGTCATTTTCTTCTACAGTTCATTTCAGATGACAATAGATCTGATCTAACCTTGGTAGTCTGATTATAGTGCGACACTATTTGTTTCTCGAGTGGATCTTTGTCATCAGTTGGAAAGAGAAAGTGAAACAGAAACATGATGGTAGAACCATGCGTCCATGTCCAAGTGTTTCCCCTCTTGTCCAGCCTCTGATCACAGTCAAACCTCACACAGACACCAGGCACTGAAACCAGCCTCTTGGATAACAGTCTAATACAAGCAATGTTGAGGCAATATGTTGGGATTGAATTAATTAAAAGGATTAAGATGAATGAATGTAAACTATGCAATTTATTTGGGCCAAGTGCTTTTTTTCTTGTTTGATCCCAGGACATTAAGAAGGAATCACAGACAAAACTGGATGTCTCATCATTTCATTAGTTCGTTTCTATTTAAGTACAGAACTTATTGTTTCACGAGGCAAGTACATGTAATACACACACACACTAATATTGCTTATAGCACAAACATGCTGTTAGACATCACTTGACCTTGCTGTGTTCTGGTGGGAGAATATCCCAAATAAAAGATGAGGCACAAGAAATGACCTTTTCAATGTCTATGTGCACAACTTAACAGACTCCAAATGGACATTTGCATTGGGTGGTGATAGCAGTCCTGCCTGAACAAGACCCAAGACCCATCAGCTCATTGTCTGCTGGTCAATATGACTAAAGGGGTTTGCTGAATACTGAGAGGTTCAAAAGGTCACAGCTTTCTTTCTCTCAAGCTGTAATTGTACAAACAAGATTCAAATGAACAGAGATATTTCTAACAGCTGGATTTAAAGTCCAGTAATAATCAAGGGGAGAGGTATATGTCTGCCATAGGACATTCTATCCTGCAAACAGAAGTCATTTAAAATGGAATTGCCATGTTTTGCCTGTCGATATTGTCTACAGAACACAGGCTCTGCTTGGCTAAAAATCCTGCTATAACTATAACCAGTACCCTGTAAGATTCCTTTAGCTGTGAGTATCAGAGTGCAAAGTTGTTTTCTAAGCAGTAAGGCTGGAGAAAACAACTTTGCACTCTGATACTCACAGCTAAAGGAATCATACAGGCTCTGCTTGGCTAAAAATCCTGCTATAACTATAACCAGTACCCTGTAAGATTCCTTTAGCTGTGAGTATCAGAGTGCAAAGTTGTTTTCTAAGCAGTAAGGCTGGAGAAAAGGAATGAGAGAAAATAACAAAAGTATTGAACCGCTACTGGGAAAATTACCTGTGATTTTGTTTGCGTGTTCGGTTTCTAACGGATTCATAACGTCTTCAAGCAGGCAGATGTTATCCAACTTTCAATGTTTTGACACATCATTTGAAAACTCACAATCATCTGTCATTTTCTCATCTTAATTTTTTGGGAGGGAAATGCACTTAACTGACAACAGTAAAAATTGACCAGACCCTTTAGTCAATTCTGTCACTATGACAACATAGTGCGGAGGTATTACTGTTGTTTCCTTTGCTTGAACACTATAGACACATGCTTACACCAACGTAACTAAAACCAACTATGTCCCAGTGTTGTGTCTTGTGTGCTTGTGTGTAAAGTTTCGGAAAGATGAGCTGAAGTTTTGTCATAGGCAAAAACTGTACTAGATTGTATTTGTAGGGATTTCTCCAACTCTCTGCATCCTTCTGAACATCTGTCAAACTGCCTGCCATCGTACAGGATCACAGGCAGAGCTTCACTCCCATGGAGGCCAAGCCCCTCAGCTCATGAATCTGCAGAGTAATCCAACACAGTCTGTGTGTGTGTGCCAGTGTGTGTGTCTCTGTGTGTGTGTGTGTGTGTGTGTGCGTTGCTGTCTACTCTCTCAGTGCAGCAAGCATAACAAGCCTAAGCTTTTCCCCTGAGAGAGGAAAGGACTGCACCTGCCTACAGGAAGTCTGCAGCTCCAGGTCTGTATCTGAGAAGAACACAGGACCACCATGACAAAGTGTGTGTGTGTGTGTGTGTGTGTGTGGCACTGCACCACACTCAGACTACACACTAATGAACACACAGGACAACACTGCATATGGATGTCTGTCACATGATAAGATGTGTGGTGTCAGAGAGCTCCATCTGTAGAGCATGGTACAAGGCTAAGGATTCAACATTCACAGAACCATGTCACCACCACTGTTAGGGATTGTAATAGCCCCATTAAACAGACAGAAAATATCACTAAATTGACTTTCAATGCTACAGACACAAGTTGTACTTATGGGGGAAGAGAGTCAGGGGCCAACTCATTCTGAAAATTTTGCCATCAGCTTTCCAAAGCTGTGGGGGTTGGGATTTATTTTGGCAAAGGCTTATCTCGACTATAATGAGGCCCTATGGGTCAAAATGAGATTGTGCATTAAATAAATCCAGTGTTGAGAGGGTAGGAGACAAGAGAAATGGGCTGTAAGCATGATGGTGGTGGAGAGGGTCTGTGCCTTCTGGAACATGTGATGAATTACAGCAAGGTGTCTGAACATTCCATGGCACAAATGGTATTGTTGAAGTGATTAATAACACATGAAATCAAATGATTTTAGTTCCACTGAGAGGGGAAATAGGACTTCCTATAATCAGGGATATTAGGCTATTATGTTCAAATCCTGTCCATAGCGTATTAGTCTTCCACAGGCTCTCTTTAATGTCCAGTGATTTATATGTACACTTTTATCCAAAGAGATTAATGATCAACAAATCACACTGAGCCCATCTGGAGTAGCATAACTACAGAGGCAGTTTCAGGCAACATGGGATCCATTTCAGTTGCATATTTAACAGATTTGATTTCAGTTTCAGTGGAGGTCAAAGACCTTTCCTGCTTAAACCTTCCTTGGAACTAGCAATTTTTCTTACTAGTGTTTTGCACTCATATTTCACATAATGCATTCTCCATTTAATCATAAAATGATACCGGAGAGAATACAATTTACGGAGAAGTTGTGGGTGTGTTTGTCTCACTTGCAGATGCATGCGTTTTTTTATGTATATTGTACTGATATTTCTGTATATTTTGTATACAGAATACATGCATTTACTGCTGCTCATTTACAACTCTTGAATATAAATATTCAAGAGCAGAATGAAAGTTTTATTCTCATTTCCCCTACAAGAAGGAATGGTGATCCGCTGTAGCAGCTTCATAGTTGGAAAAGTAAAACCAGTGTGAAAATATCCCTAACGTCTGTGACTTAAACGTGCCTTAAGTTGTTCCTGCCAACTGAAAATATCCCCCCCCCCCCCCCCCCCCCAAATGTAAATAAGCTTGATTTAGGGGTAAAGCGCACATTCCAAAAAGGTTCACTGGTAGCGATCTTTGTAAGTAACAACGCAAAATGTGACCTTGAAGTCCCAGTTTAGAGGGCAGCGTGAGGAAGCTGACTGCAGTACAGCTAGACTCTGACTAGTAGAGATTCTAGTTAGCAAACAACGCTGATGCTACATAACTATGTAGCTGCTTGATTAAGCTGCTCATTAAAACAGCTCACTAAAATACCAGAACCCATGGAGCAGATTAAGATGTGTTTAATTATACCTAGCCAAAAATATCCTTGATGTATAGGTACGTTTTGAAAAGTGGCCCTTACCTAAGGTAATGACCTCGCTGTGTGGCTGACAGGAACGTCCACTAAACTGTCCAATATTGATGTTACGCTACCAGTGCTTCCCAGATGGCCAAAAAAGAATTTGGGGCAAAAAAACATTAGCGAATCTTATACTGCGCAACAAAACATAAACAGAAATCAACTCAATCAAAACAAATATTTTAACATGGGTGCTCTCTATGTAGTCCAAATACAGTATTTACAAAGTTTTAGAGGTGGGAAAAAAGTGTTCTATAGCGCACAGCCTAAATATTAATAATTTGGAATGTCTTCAGGTTCTTTGAGATTTGATTTAGAAAAGTTTTGACTTTGATCTAAACTTTGGCAGATACTTTGGCCAATTTCTGATGACACTGTTGGTCTACATGATTGATAATCCTGACACTGCAAATACATGATAATATGTCAATAATATGTCAGACACTGAACATTCTATTTGATCAATGTTGAACCACATTTGAACAAAGAGTGAAAGAAGAGCATCCAGCTGACTGAAGAAGCCCTTAGACTAGCAGCACTCAGAAAGATCCACACTAAAGGCAGAGTAGCAGATGGCCTTATGTGCCTCTGCATGATGAACCAGCTGTGACATGATCTGTGTCCATCATCATCTGTGACATGAGTAGCTGTCACACCTTCCCATGTGAGAAGAATGACACTCATGCAGTCGCCATGGAGACATCAAGTTCTATTTTAGCGCATGACATAAGGTGACATTTCCCTCCAGTGACAACATGTGTGGTTCCCCTGGACAGCGCCCCCTGGCTGACAGGAACTTAGCCTCGCTCTGATTATTATGTGGAAGACTGGCTTGAAACTGTCACGTTGCTAATACCACCTAAAAGGCAAACACATATGATTTGTGACAATGCTATAATACTGCAAAAAATCTAAATAAAACCTTCACAAGTGATTACTGCCACATTTTAGTGTTATAGGTTGATATAAAGGAGATTTATGGGCTGAGAGAGGCAATGTTCCGACACAGAAGATTGGACGGTTCTAGGAAACCGTTGAGTTGAGTGTGGAACTATCAAGGGGCAGGAGAACTGGGAAATGATTTGGCTGTTTTGGCAAGAAGAAAATACTGTTTAACAAAATGTTTCCATTATCAGAAATGTCCGTATCTGTAGTTTGTAAACATACAACTTATGTACTGTAGCATAACAAGGAAACTCGCTCTAACCTATAACCTACCCAACGACCGTAGTTTGCTATGAACTTCTGTGATAAGATAAGATAAACCTTTAAGATAAGTAATAATAATAATGTCCGGACTCAGTTCTTCAAGTCCATGATTGTTGTTGTATTAAAACCCCATGCACTTGTACTCCACGGATAAAAGCATTTACTAAAATAATAAAAGATACATGCATATTGAAGAACTCAACTTACCTGCTAAATTGCTATGCAACCCTTATGCAAAACACAGGACTCTGTTTACATTTACATGTCATTTAAGATAATTGGAAACACAAGGTTAAGTGTGTCCCCCTTTTTATGTCCAAACTAGAGCTGGTCGAAAATATCAAATGAATCAAGAAACTTACCAACTTCACCCCATTTATGTTTTTAATTCAAACATGGGAAGTTGTCAGTTAGTTATTCATAGTTAATTACATGCACATATTTTTCAGTGTGCTTCAGTGATTTCTGTGTGGAATGATAAGTGGTCAGTGTGATACTGGACAGTAATGGATGGAATGTATGGGAGCGTAAACACAAGGTCATCATCACACTGTGGTTAGACAGACAGACAGACCTGACAGACAGACAGACAGTCAGCAGGACAGACCTGACAGACAGACAGACAGTCAGCAGGACAGACAGACAGACAGACAGCAGGACAGACCTGACAGACAGACAGACAGACAGTCAGCAGGACAGACAGTCAGACAGACAGCAGGACAGACAGACAGACAGTCAGCAGGACAGTCAGACAGACAGCAGGACAGACAGACAGTCAGCAGGACAGACCGACAGACAGTCAGCAGGACAGACCTGACAGACAGACAGACAGTCAGCAGGACAGACAGACAGACAGACAGCAGGACAGACCTGACAGACAGACAGACAGACAGTCAGCAGGACAGACAGTCAGACAGACAGCAGGACAGACAGACAGACAGTCAGCAGGACAGACAGACAGACAGTCAGCAGGACAGACAGACAGACAGCAGGACAGACCTGACAGACAGACAGTCAGACAGACAGCAGGACAGACAGACAGACAGTCAGCAGGACAGACAGTCAGACAGACAGCAGGACAGACAGACAGACAGTCAGCAGGACAGACAGACAGACAGTAGAACCCAACAGATCCAGAGTGTCAAAGGAAAAAGCTCATGGACTGACAGAAACACAGGAACACTTCACTGAGCAGTAGACACATTTGAACATGAATTTGATTAAGATATTCGCAGCATATTCGTCTATTATCTGTCAGTAACTGGATTTGGTTTGCATCTGTGTCGTTACCTTCAGGAAATATCCATAAAACGAACACATTCTTATACTTTCGCTGCGGTACACTTGTTAACAGCCTTGGGGTCTAAACGGAAAACTATAGATTTAAATATAAACGTCATGGAATCACATTGTTCATCCAGCTTGTAGTGTTGAATGTTCCATCCCACTTGGTATAAGAAAGTAAAGGCTACAATTGTCACCTTTGAAATGTCACATTTTAACGGAAATCCATTGATCATTTTGCATGCTGAAACCGTGCCAAAGGTCGATTTAGATATTGATTAATTATGTGAATGCTTAATGAATAATTCCACCTTGGAAACATATTGAAATGGTCTCAATCAGTTACACATGATAGAGGGTGAATAATGGATTAACGACTGATCAAAACAAACAGCGCGAAAAAGCCTGTCTGCTGAATATATTAAAACGTCACAATCACTGAGCCGTTTTGACCTTTGTTTCATTAGCAGCACCAGAAGTCAATGTTGCCATGGTTCTACAGAAGCTAACAGTCAACACTGACATAATTAACAAAACATGTGACCCCTAAAGTCACATGGAAAATGAGATGTCAGAGAATTTATGATAATGTGTATTGAGAAAAAATAGTTAGTTATTAAGTTACTTTTGCCTGTGAATGCGGAATAGTACTTCTGCTCAACTTTTTCAGATTTAAGCCGCTTGATTTAAATGACATGTATTCATTTAGCAGACGCTTGTATCCAAAGCTAAGATCAATTAAACTAAACCTAAAATATGAAAGCATCTGCTATGAATATTATGTATATTTATAAGATGAAACACATGTTTTGCCATAAAATTAGTAATTAATCCCACCATAAACTGAAGATCAGTTTCTGGAGATCCACTTAACTGGGAAACCGTACAAGAACTTTATCCTTCCCTTCGATTCCCTCAACAGTTGTGTGTGTGTGTGTGTGAGTTCAGGTGTGTGTGTGTGGGTGTGGCTATGTGTGTGTGTGTGTGTGTGCGGCCCTGTCCAGTCTGGTAGAGTTTGCAGCATGCTACATGCACTGGTGCCCCATGCAGCATGCTCATCACATGCACTGGTGCCCCATGCAGCATGCTCATCACATGCACTGGTGCCTCAGCTGCACCAGGCCAGTTGCAGTGTCAGCTGGCTCATGGTTGGAGGAGCTTCTCTCTCAGAGATCCAGTGTGTTTATCTAAAACTGCATCAAGGAGTCCCTGTAGCACTACAGCATTCACCATCTCTCCACAGAGCTGCTCTAATGGACCTGAGGGCTGGTTTCTTCCTGTTTACTAAAGTGTGTGCGTGTGTTAAGACAGTAAGTGTGTGTTTTAAGACATTATTCCTTTAAAGAACACTTTCACCTCCAACAGGTTCCTGCTATCCACACTTTGTAATCCAATCTTGCCACAGTGTTGTACAGTGCATCTCCCCATGTACATCTTAGATGACGTCTGTGGCCTAGAAGTAAACCATGAGTCCAGTATAAACAGCATTTATATTTTCATATTGTTGACAAAGACTTGCAGAGACGACAGTTTGGGCGATGGGAATCTCACAACAACATTAGAAATGAATTATTTATCAGGGAGACACAAGTGCTGACTCAAAACATCAAAAGAGTATTTTAGGGACAAAAGAGCAGCAGAGCTGAGCTGCTGATGGCTGTTCCTGCCTTCAGACCCAGCATGGATGCTCATCTTCCCCCAGTCACAGTGATCAAGGTGAGCCTGTGGTATCGACTCTGTAGTGGAGGAGCTCTGAGGCTAGCAGACCCAGGATGACTACATGATCACAATGCTTTCAAAACATTTACACAATTGCACATATGAAAGTTTAGGACTGAGTTACCATAAACTGGTTATTTTTTACAGAAACACATATGCACACATTACAACTGCTGAAATGACATGTTTGGTAGTCTTCTTGGTAAAACGGTATATATTCATTTTTCTGCTGCTTACTTAGATTAGAGGCCTGAGTTAGTAAATGCCTTTCCAGATAGAGAAAGGGTTACAGCTGGTTTATTTACACAGCTTTCCTCTCAGTTTAGAAAGGATTGCATTTTCATGCCCAACCAAACAGCTAATGAACAGTCCTGAAGAATTACTGTCTGGAAGTGGAAGCAGAAGCTGGGATCTGAAGAACAGTAATGAGAAGCTGCCAAACCTTTCTAAAGTAGACCTACTTTGCAAATGTGCGTAAGATATATGTGATCAAATGTCTGGTCTGCTGTTTAAAGCACATCAACTATTCATGTTTGTGGCCTATTTATGAGACACATACCTCCCATTTACATAAAAAAGGATGTGTCATTCAAAGCCAAGTAATTCAAATCTAATATAGAAATTGTACAATTCTGACAATATTCTCCCCATTGAATCCTTTATAGACGGTTGTGTCACTTTCAGAAATGGTGCCAGGTGGTTGTAAATAACTTTAATTAAATGTCAACTTCACAGGAAAGGCGATCTAAATTCACTGATGGTACCTGGGAGGGGCGGCAGGAGAACACCCAGCTGGTGGAGGGAGGGAGGGAGGGAGGGAGAGAGAGAGGGAGGGAGGGAGGGAGGGAGGGCCCTCTTCTGCTGGGTCAGTCAAGTGGACGTCAGTTTGATATGTGCCACCTATTTAAACATCATAGCAGACCAAGCACAGTCCTTCATGTCAACAGTTATTCCCTGCTGGCAGTGAAGCAGCAGATGAAGTGATCCACTACACATCCCCCTGATCTTCCTCTGACAGAGTCTCTGCTGCTGCTGGACAGACGAGTCCAAACAACTGCAGTTCAACCTTCCTACTTCCACACAGAACCAGCAGCATGTTAGGGAGGCGGCCATACTGGAGGGGTCTTTGGTGTCCAGTCATCTCCAGGAACATGTCCTGAACCTCAACAGTGGCCCAGAAGGAGGCTGCAGCAATAGGCCAGCAGAGCTGATCTGCTGCAGCTGCCTGGGGCACTGAATTAAGTAAGGGAACATTAAAACTCCTGCATCAACATAAATGTACTGTAGTAACTAAGCATAACAATTATGTTAACGACACTGTTCCTTAGGAAGTGTCCCAGCTCCATTATTCATGATGTGCACCAGTACAACAGTACATCCTGTATGGTCGTGTGTGTCTAATAAGAAGACATGTTTCACAAAGATGACACAGCATGGTGGGAAGTCTTAGCACACAAGTTATTCTAGGTAGAAGACTTACAAGAACTTGTAATTATTTCTCACGGGAGGAATATATCGTATGAAAATGTCTAAACGTTTACAGTAACTGGAGTTACAGAGCTCAAGAAAATAATAAATACAGCTGAAAATATAGACGTATTTAATGAGAGGAGGTCTTTCTGGGAATCAAGTGGAATTCCCCTGGGGAGAATGAACGTGCTGCATCACGATACTCTCCTGATGCTGCTGCTGCCAGTCTAGCTTTATTAAACCATTCATGTCTGACTGCTGTGTTCAGGCTGCATGTCCAGGCAATTAGATCCTCCATTCCAGAACTCAATGGGGATGTAGGTATATATACTGTGATATATTATATTTGCTCAATAAAGCTTCAACATGTACTTTATATTGATGCAATAAGCAACTTTAACACGTTTTTAGAATACAGTTTATACCTGTATGTGAACATTTTTGGGGAGATGTAAATAGACAAAGTGAGTGAAGCTTCCATCTAGTTCTAACTGGATGATTATACTACCTAGATCCACCAGATACATCCAAATATCCCACTTCAAAGTTACAGTACTGGGAGAGAGAACAGGTAGAAATAGTTTTTTTTTAGGGAAGATAATGTTTGACAATTCAATGGCCTGGCTATCTAGAGAGAATGTTCATGAAACAACAGAGACCTGATGCCTGAAGCCTGATGTCACACTCTGTTCAACCACACACACACACACACGCGCACGCACACACAGACAACTAATGCACTCTCCACGCCATGTTGGCCACTAACATCATGACGAGTGAAGGCATCCTGCCTTTAGGTGGCTGGTTTGGACATTTCAACCTGTAAAAATAGATCTCATCAAAGCCATCATTGACCCTTGATTCTTCACCACTCAGTACGGTGCTTCACAGTCCATTCTGTTCATGTGCTTCCAGTACACAGGCCCACATACTGACATCTCAATTCATTTTTGGGAGCTTTTAAATCTGTGAGAGGGCTTTTGCATTATCCTCAGAAAGCCCAAAAAACGATAATAAATGTTCTTGAAAGTGGGTGAAATGTTTGAAACTTTTTTATTTAATTCCTGGATCAACTGGTGATAGAGTCAGATCCCTGAGTAAGCGTACATCCACCAGCTGGTGTCAGATTATTCCAAAAGAATTGATGTATTCAGACCTATGTGCTATAAAGGTTCAGGACTATAAGCCTTGTTTTCAAGTTAATGAGACAATATTTCTGATTCCACTAAGGCTTGTGGTTCAGTGAGTTCTTCAGTAATGATGACTGCTCTCTGGAAGATCAGAAGTGATGGATGTTCTCTCTAAGCTCAGTTACGTAAACACTACTGGCAATCTGTGCACATCAGCTGCTGAATCACCTCCTGCAGAACATTTCATATATAGATACATGAATAAGCAGGTAATAAGAGGTAGTTATAGATGAAGGAACAATCACATCCACATCCTCTCCTTCACTGCACACGGCACCCAGATGCTGACAAAGCAGCTAGGGAACATATGCAACTTTAACATTGGCTAAACGCAAGATACCTGCCTCACTGACTCACCTGCCTCACTGACTCACCTGCCTCACTGACTCAAGATACCTGCCTCACTGACTCACCTGCCTCACTGACTCACCTGCCTCACTGACTCACCTGCCTCACTGACTCAAGATACCTGCCTCACTGACTCACCTGCCTCACTGACTCACCTGCCTCACTGACTCAAGATACCTGCCTCACTGACTCAAGATACCTGCCTCACTGACTCACCTGCCTCACTGACTCAAGATACCTGCCTCACTGACTCACCTGCCTCACTGACTCAAGATACCTGCCTCACTGACTCACCTGCCTCACTGACTCAAGATACCTGCCTCACTGACTCACCTGCCTCACTGACTCAAGATACATATTCTGTCGCCAATGAAATAAATAATCAAACCAATGTCAGAACTCTTCTTGACATTTAGTTCTTTTGAAAAGTTGACATGTTAGTACATTTGATTCAATAAACCCATGGAGCTTGTCTTGTTATGAAATTCATATATTTTTCTTATTTGATGTGTAGTCAAGGCTGTTTCCTGCTGTGCCACAGAGCACTCTGGGTCGACCAGAGAACTCAATCATGCAGTGAACACATGTTGCTGTTAAACCCTTCTAACCCCATCATATGTGTCCTCCCATCCAGATCTGGGAAATTCCATTCCAGGTCATCCTCCCTGGGCTAGGGTGTAAAACAATAGTCTAAGAGGTAACAACTGGTCGAACCAAAACCCTGAAACTGAACTGGGAAATAAATCAAGACCTACAGGGGGCCTGACACACAATACACACACATATACACAAACACACACAAAAACACGCACACACATAAAAACACACACACAACCTGGTCTCTGGATTTCAGCATCTACAGTTTCATATGCATATACAGTTTCTTTAAACACACAAATCTCCGAGTGCTGTTTGAACTCTCGACATTTGATTTACGAGACTTGTCAGGTTATCAGAGATGACAGGAAACCACGGCTGACAGAATCAAAAGAACCGGACCTGGATGAAGGGTTATTTGGTTTCTCCTTTGTCTCTCTGCCTCCCAGCTCCCTTCCAGTTACAGGGTGGTTATTAGAGAATGCCCGCTGACGCTGCTTGTCTTGGCATGTAGCACTGGTATTTCCCCCCCAAATACAATATACACTTTCCTCTCAGAGGGTTTTTGGAAGGAAGCCAAGGGCTTATATTAAGGAACACTGACATGTGCATTGTGCCACCTTAAGGTTAATCCATTCTATTTATGATACACTTTGAACCATCGGTGTTACAGAGGTTATATAAGGGGTTTAAGGTGTTTAAAGAATATAAACATTATGACTGTGAGACGCCTCAGTCAACATAAAGAGGAAGAACCTAGATGGCTGTTCAGTCACCACAGCTTCTCTTGTTCACTTGAATCATGATTTGTGATTGTTGCCGAGCGCTTTAAAACATTTATACAAAGAGAGTTCTACATGAACATGTGTTTCGCTTCACCACTTTAGCAGACTGATATATTCTTACCCAACAACCTTGACACAACCTAGACTACAGAAACTAACTTCTTGAGTAGAAGTTTTCCAACCACTTACATTTCAATAAATGTCTACAACTATCAGTGACTACAAAGAGAAAAGAAATTCTTGGCGAAATCACAATACCGTCAAACAAAAACAGCAACTATCAACAAGCTGGATCCTTTTTATTATGTTTGTTTTGCTTCTGTTTAGAAATCAAATGTCACATATTGTTATTGTGAAGGAGCAACTTCTCAAAATGTTCATCTTCCATTTTCAAAGGCAATAAAAAAGTTGGTTATCACGGACAAAAGTTTCATACTTTAAAACTGCCATATTCTGAAGTTTGGTTTTGTTACATCTTCTTTACTGACCCCCATGTGCACAGCCTTACCAAGACCTCCTCTCCCTCACTAAACCTGCTGAACAGTCCAAGTCTACTTGGTGGTGATTGAAATTAAATCCTTCATTTTATACAGAGCCTTTACTGAAATATACAGCAAAAGGCAATATAAAACTAAACAATGGACAAAAGGGTAGATGGCAGTGACCTATTCAAACAGCATAATGAAATGCAGTTTCCACCCAGGTTAATTCAGTAGCCTGGCATGGATTTAAGTCTTGTGTGGAGTTACAGGTTCTTTCAATGGCCCATATTGTGAAAACGATTAGCCTTAAAACTGGAATTAATGTGTCTCCAAGAACAACGACTATTACGGTTTAGCACATGGAAAAACCTCTTCGATTTCTCGATTTGCTAGTTTCGTCCTCAGCATGAATAATAGTATCGTGTTTCTTGGGTGGAAACAGACCCTTATAAATCTGTCTTCAAAATGTATTTGAGTTGTGACGAGGTCTGCCCCTGCTTTCAACCTCCTATATCACCAGGACAATCTCATGAAGTTCCCTAGAAGTGGGATGAAAGGTAAGACTATCGCACTACTCTACAAAGACAGACAAGTGGCATCCTGAGCAGAAGTCATACTGGGCACAAGTCTCTCTCAGCAGAAGTCTCTCTCAGCAGAAGTCTCTCTCAGCAGAAGTCTCTCTCAGCAGAAGTCTCTCTGAACAGAAGTCTCTCTGAACAGAAGTCTCTCTTAGCAGAAGTCTCTCTGAACAGAAGTCTCTCTGAACAGAAATCTCTCTCAGCAGAAGTCTCTCTGAACAGAAGTCTCTCTCAGCAGAAGTCTCTCTGAACAGAAGTCTCTCTCAGCAGAAGTCTCTCTGAACAGAAGTCTCTCTCAGCAGAAGTCTCTCTGAAAATAAGTCTCTCTCAGCAGAAGTCTCTCTCAGCAGAAGTCTCTCTGAACAGAAGTCTCTCTCAGCAGAAGTCTCTCTGAACAGAAGTCTCTCTCAGCAGAAGTCTCTCTCAGCAGAAGTATCTCTAAACAGAAGTCTCTCTGAACAGAAGTCTCTCTCAGCAGAAGTCTCTCTCAGCAGAAGTCTCTCTCAGCAGAAGTCTCTCTCAGCAGAAGTCTCTCTCAGCAGAAGTCTCTCTCAGCAGAAGTCTCTCTCCGCAGAAGTCTCTCTCAGCAGAAGTCTCTCTCAGCAGAAGTCTCTCTGAACAGAAGTCTTTCTGAACAGAAGTCTCTCTCAGCAGAAGTCTCTCTCCGCAGAAGTCTCTCTCAGCAGAAGTCTCTCTCAGCAGAAGTCTCTCTCAACAGAAGTCTCTCTCAGCAGAAGTCTCTCTGAACAGAAGTCTTTCTGAACAGAAGTCTCTCAGCAGAAGTCTCTCTCAGCAGAAGTCTCTCTAAACAGAAGTCTCTCTCAGCAGAAGTCCCTCTCAGCAGAAGTCTCTCTCAGCAGATGTCTCTCTCCGCAGAAGTCTCTCTCAGCAGAAGTCTCTCTCAGCAGAAGTCTCTCTGAACAGAAGTCTCTCTGAACAGAAGTCTCTCTCAGCAGAAGTCTCTCTCAGCAGAAGTCTCTCTCAGCAGAAGTCTTGAGAGGAGGATGATTTCAGCTGAGGCCCTAATCACAATGATGCTTCTCTGATCAAAGAGCACAGCCAGTGATGGACTCACTGAACATCACTGTTTCACTATCCATGGACTTTCTTAAATGGAATATAAAAATCTCGGTTTTGCAGTGTAGGTATATGGGAGTTAATGTAGTCTTAAGTGTCTCCCACTGTGGAGAATCAGAGCAGAACTTCTAAAGCTGCCATTGGTTATGGAGTTCTGCCATCACGTTTACGCAGGCAGCCTGTCAATAGCAGAAAAGAGCCTTATTTAGACCCAAGGTTAGCTGCCTGACATTTCCAGCTGATTAAGAATTTGCCTGGGCCGTGACCTTTGCACAGCGAGCACCTCTGTGTCGTCGCATTAGCACTTCCATTATCATGCAGTCACATCTAATCTGGCCTGGTCTGCCAGCCCCCATTGAGGAGCAACTAAAAGGCCTACTTAATGTAAGTGTGAAATCATTTAATTGGAGATCCAACTATTAAAACCAGGAATTTAGTCAGGGACCAAACAAGTTCATAGTGTGGAATCCCAGATCTGACCAATTAAACTCCCCATGAGTCCTGAGGCTGAAAGCTCTGATTCAGATTGTGAAAGATGAGCCAAACCTTCATGTTCCTGTTTTATTCTCCTTAAGTGTGTTTGTGTTCTGTTTGCCTACTGCTTCCTTTCAGTCTAACCACCAACAGAACCAAGGACATCAACAGGATCATGTTCATGTTCGTAATGTGTCAAGACATTGTCCTTGGAAGTGGCCATGTGGCTTTTGTGTGCCTGGAATATCACACCAAACAATGTTTACAACATGATTGAAAATACATGTTATACAAAGTAGTGACCAAACATGAGCCAGAGTATTTGGTATTTAACACAGACAGCCCCAGTGTTTAAACTTCACTGGTATAATGACTTCCAGTCCAGTGAAGCGCTGCAGGCTGTCAGGGAGACCATGTGACAGCTCTGACCCTGCTCAAAGGTAAAGAGGTTCCTGGGGGTGCAGGGGATGACAGGGGGAGCTCATCTTCCACACCACCTGTGACCTGCCTGTGGCCTGGCTAACCCAACAACTCTGTCTGACACACACACACACGCGCACGCACACGCGCACGCACACTCACACACACACACACACACACACACACACACACTGTCATGTCTCTTTACAGTCCCCCTATCTCCCTGGCTGCTTTGATTTAGACCCAAGTTTCTCTTCTCTGTCTCCCCTCTCTCTCTCCCCCTCTCTCTCTCTCTCTCTCTTCTCCCCCCCTCTCTCCCCCTCCTCCTCATGAGTGTTAAAAACACAGACTCCAGTCGCTGGCTGTGCTGTGTTCCACTGGCCTGCATCTCTTATTACACTCTCTTTTTTATTCCTGAATCCCCCTGGGGGATGAATAGATATTTTCTATGAAACTTCAGATAGAAAACAATAGAAAGGTGACAGTTTGATGGCGTGTGTGTGTTTGTGGAAGACTTTGTTTGCACAATGTGATGTGAGTTTTCACCTCGCTGTGGTTACAGTCTCATGAATATGTGCTTCATCAAATCACTGGAGGATAAAGGCATCATTCCCATTAGACACAATATGAACCAAGAAGCAGGAGCCACAAACACAAAGCAAATACAGGACCTGCAAATGTTGCCTCCTGACATTACAGGATGCCGGATCTCATTTCAATGTATTTTATTACTTATTCCTTTACTCTTTTCCTTACTTTCTTTCTTTCTTTCATCATTTCTACGTCTGAGTAGAAAGTATTAAATTGTTCAGCTGCACTTTTCAGTACTACAAAATGTCCCTTTCATCTCAGTTCCAAACCTCACATGTTCTCTAAATGAAACCAAGCATGTACTGAACTCCCAGACGAGTAATACAACTATTACGTAATGCACCGGTCAAAACTAATTTGCATGTGTGTGTGTGTGTGTGTTTGTCTCCATGCAGATACAGCATGAAGGGTGTGTGTGTGCAGCTCCTAAGCTGGTGTCAGTAGAGCTCATGAAGTGCAGCACAGTGGGGTCAGCCCTGCACCCTGGTCAGACAGAGGCAGCAGCAGCAGCCCTGTTGGCAGAACAAGCTTCGTTCACATTAGTGAAATGAAAGGCCCTCCTGCTAATGTTGGGATTGCGATCAGAAGCAGATGTTGGGGCAATGGTTCCACTTTCACATGGTGGAGAGGATTAACTGGATGCAGAGCAGAGCCAAACCAACTCTCTCTCAGGTCTGGCCAACTTTGCACTAGACTTTACGATTGCTAGAAGAGTATTTTCTAACAAGGTTTTGCTAGTGTAACGGGTGCCAGCTAGTAGTTACCGTGTGAGTAAACCTCACTCTGATCTCAGAGGATATTCCAGAGGCTGACACTAAAGGTTAGAGCCTTAAGCCTCCTTGTTAGAGTGTCTGTCTCCCATGCTGGAGACCCTGGTTCAAGGTCTGTACACTGCAGTTTGGTGTGAGTGGACCTGGGTGGAGGAGCTGCAGTAGTGGTTACACATATAAAATCAGTCAATCAATGTTTGCTGATGACAAGTTGCATCCCTGAACCCACATGGGTTAATGTTAAGTGTGTTCAGAAAGAAAAGGACAGAAGGAGAAAAATTGCTTTTGAAAAGCATGTCAGCAGTTTTGTGAAGATTTAAATTAGAGACACATGCCAATGATTGTCCCATTTCTAAAGTTAATTTAAATAACAGTTTCTTTACCATAATCATTCTGTGTGCTATGAGTCTTCTAGCCTAATTTAGATTGAATTATATTCAACTAGGGAGGTTCATTGAAAGAATATTGTAAAGACAAAAAGGCCTCCTTAGGAAAGGATTTTATTAACACAGAAAACAAATCTAATTAAAATACTTTAGAGTCTGGAAAGGCTTTTTTGATATTGTTTTCATTGTATTTTGCCTCCTGCTTTCATAAAAAAGTATCCCACTGTCATGTGTTGCTTCATGTAAGTACTGTATATTACACCATTAAAACACTCAGTATACAAAGGCATAAATACCAGGTGTAACTATCTGTAGAAGAACGCCGCCTGTAAACAACATTAGGAGACCCTGTAAACAACATTAGGAGACCCTGTAAACAACATTAGGAGACCCTGTAAACAACATTAGGAGACCCTGTACACAACATTAGGAGACCCTGTACACAACATTAGGAGACCCTGTACACAACATTAGGAGACCCTGTACACAACATTAGGAGACCCTGTACACAACATTAGGAGACCCTGTACACAACATTAGGAGACCCTGTACACAACATTAGGAGACCCTGTACACAACATTAGGAGACCCTGTACACAACATTAGGAGACCCTGTACACAACATTAGGAGACCCTGTACACAACATTAGGAGACCCACACAGGATGTGTGTCTGTAGGTTTTAGGAGATGTGAGTCTCACACACAAAGAACACTGTGACCTCATGGGTCTCATCTCATCTCATCTAGGAGAGAGACTCTGCCTGCTGACACAGAGCCAGTGACCGTCCAAATACTCCAGCGGACGTTCCAGAGCCTCTGCCAGACTTGGCCTCTGAAAAGAGAGAAATTAATAATTCAAGGTGATCCTAATCTCACAGAGGGTCATGGGGTCGTCTCTGGGTTGACCGTAGAGAGGGTAGAGAGGGGGGGTGGGGGGGGGGGTGGGGGGGGGGGGGTGGAATGATTATCTGTGGAGATGAGATTTCTTTTAGTGTGAAAGAGGAGAAAGACAGACAAAGACAGGCCTAAAGTCCTCTCCACTTAATAGCTGCCCTTGGGGTGAAGGCTGCCATTCACCATTCAGAGGACTGTGGTGAAATGTGCGGTTGTCTGTGGACAGATCTGTTTCAGGGTCGAGCCAGCCAATCAGCATGTCCGGTTAATGAGTTTGACTCCTTGTTTGGCATTTGCAGAGCTATGTTCTGAGGCTATCTTTTAGACACTTGAACCATTAGAATTTAAACAACACTTTAGAATTTAAACAATTATCAAACATGATTTAAGTTCTGCAACAGTATTCAAACAACAGTACAGAAATGTTCAAATGAGCAGTGCAAACCCTCCATGTTTTATATGTATGAAATTATAATTAAATGTAAAGCGAACTGATTGAATGTGACAGAGAGGAAAAAAAAGGAGCTTTATTTCTCTCCATCTGTCCATCAGTGGTCATATAAGGCCACAAGCAGTCCAATCCCTATCTGACACATTCCATATGATGACAG
Organism: Protosalanx chinensis; assembly: GCA_030340685.1. Classification (NCBI taxonomy): domain Eukaryota; kingdom Metazoa; phylum Chordata; class Actinopteri; order Osmeriformes; family Salangidae; genus Protosalanx; species Protosalanx chinensis. The sequence goes on from CM059324.1 coordinate 519,894, forward strand.
ACACCACAGTGTGGAGCCACAACATGAAGCCAATGTCCACCAATAACGGTTCAAAGGGGCGAGAGAGAGACAAAGAGAGAGAGAGAGAAAGAAAGAAAGAGAGAGAGAGAGAGAGCGAGAGAGAGAGAGAGCGAGAGAGAGAGAGAGACAAAGAGAGAGAAAGAGAGAGAGCAAGAGAGAGAGAGCGAGAGAGAGAGAGAGACAAAGAGAGAGAGAGAGAGAAAGAGAGCGAGAGAGAGAGACAAAGAGAGAGAGACAAAGAGGGAGACAGAATGATGTAGACAAAGAGAACGAGGAAAATGAAAAACGATAGCAGCAATCATAAAGCAGGGAAATTGAGCAGTGGTGCTCAAGTGTAGAGGTGTTGTTGTGACAGAAACAGAGACCAGAGACAGGAAGGATGGTAGTGATGTTCCTACAGAGACAGGAAGGATGGTAGTGATGTTCCTACAGAGACAGGAAGGATGGTAGTGATGTTCCTACAGAGACAGGAAGGATGGTGGTGATGTTCCTACAGAGACAGGAAGGATGGTGGTGATGTTCCTACAGAGACAGGAAGGATGGTGGTGATGTTCCTACAGAGACAGGAAGGATGGTGGTGATGTTCCTACAGAGACAGGAAGGATGGTGGTGATGTTCCTACAGAGACAGGAAGGATGGTAGTGATGTTCCTACAGAGACAGGAAGGATGGTGGTGATGTTCCTACAGAGACAGGAAGGATGGTGGTGATGTTCCTACAGAGACAGGAAGGATGGTAGTGATGTTCCCACAGAGACAGGAAGGATGGTAGTGATGTTCCCACAGAGACAGGAAGGATGGTAGTGATGTTCCCACAGAGACAGGAAGGATGGTAGTGATGTTCCTACAGAGACAGGAAGGATGGTAGTGATGTTCCTACAGAGACAGGAAGGATGGTAGTGATGTTCCTACAGAGACAGGAAGGATGGTAGTGATGTTCCTACAGAGACAGGAAGGATGGTAGTGATGTTCCTACAGAGACAGGAAGGATGGTAGTGATGTTCCCACAGAGACAGGAAGGATGGTAGTGATGTTCCTACAGAGACAGGAAGGATGGTAGTGATGTTCCTACAGAGACAGGAAGGATGGTAGTGATGTTCCTACAGAGACAGGAAGGATGGTAGTGATGTTCCTACAGAGACAGGAAGGATGGTAGTGATGTTCCTACAGAGACAGGAAGGATGGTAGTGATGTTCCTACAGAGACAGGAAGGATGGTAGTGATGTTCCTACAGAGACAGGAAGGATGGTAGTGATGTTCCTACAGAGACAGGAAGGATGGTAGTGATGTTCCTACAGAGACAGGAAGGATGGTAGTGATGTTCCCACAGAGACAGGAAGGATGGTGGTGATGTTCCTACAGAGACAGGAAGGATGGTAGTGATGTTCCTACAGAGACAGGAAGGATGGTAGTGATGTTCCTACAGAGACAGGAAGGATTCCCACAGCCTCCCTAACGCACCTGCCATCAACAACCCTGTCTCTATGGTAACCATGCTTCAGCTGTTTACGTCATCTAACTGGTCACCTTCCAGCTTACCTGCCTGGGCCTCTTTAGCCACATTGTGGTGAAGTGTGTGTGTGTGTGTGTGTGTGCATGTGAGTGTTTGTGTGTGTGTGTGTGAGTGTGTGTGCATGTGAGAGGGTGAGTGTGTGTGTGTGAGTGTGTGAGTGTGTGTGTGTGTGTGTGCGTGAGTGAGTGTGTGAGTGTGTGAGTGTGTGTGAGTGTGTGTGTGTGTGTGTGTGTGAGTGTGTGTGTGTGTGTGTGTGAGTGTGTGTGTGTGTGTGTGTGTGTGAGTGTGTGTGTGTGTGTGTGTGAGTGTGTGTGTGTGTGTGTGTGTGAGTGTGTGTGTGTGTGTGAGTGTGCCCGCAAATGGAGGGGATCTTTTCCTGCTCCTCCCATGTGCTCTGTCATATGACTCCAGCCTCTTTGTTCCTCGCAGCAGAAGCCCCAGACTGGCGTGCCTGTGATTACACACTGTACATTTATTATTGTTTCCAAGGACATCATCGTCCCTCCAGGGGAGGTTCACCCTCCCAGCTCCCTGACAGGTGCAGGACCATTCAGACATTATTTATAATGACGACTCCTGCTCAGAATCCAGCATCAAGCGCAGCTGTCCCTGATAAGTCACTGACACTGTTGTCATGTGTGTGTGTGTGGGCAAAAATAGTTGATATATTCTCTGGGAGGGGCACCCTTTTAAAGGGTCAATTTTCTTTATAAGTGGGATCAAGTGTTTCAATGTGCAGCCCAAGCTGAACCTCTACAGAGTGTTTCTTTGTTGTGTGGAACAACTTAACTACTAAACACAAACTTAGAATCCAAACACACTATTTAAGTAAGAAAGGTTATATGGGTGATTGTATAGATACATTAATGTGTGTTTTACTCCTTGATGAAGTGAAGGAGGATTCAGTGGCTGACAGGCTGAGAAACAGTGAGAGCGGTCAAACTGCTGCTGACAGAACCTGGACAGGACGTGCTGAACCTTGACAGGAAGTGCTCAACCTGGACAGGAAGTGCTGAACCCGGAAAGGAAGTGCTGAACCCGGACAGGAAGAGCTCAGGGCAGCAGAAGACTCACTGCTGCAGGTCTGCCATGATGTCTGTGGAGGATGTGCATGTCTGCATGTCTGCATGTCTGCATGTCTGCATGTCTGCATGTCTGCATGTCTTCATGTCTGCATGTCTGCATGTCTGCATGTCTTCATGTCTGCATGTCTGCATTTCTGCATGTCTGCATGTCTTCATGTCTGCATGTCTGCATGTCTTCATGTCTGCTTGTCTGCATTTCTGCATGTCTGCATGTCTTCATGTCTGCATGTCTGCATGTCTGCATGTCTGCATGTCTTCATGTCTGCATGTCTGCATGTCTTCATGTCTGCATGTCTGCATGTCTGCATGTCTGCATGTCTGCATGTCTGCATGTCTGCATGTCTTCATGTCTGCATGTCTGCATGTCTGCATGTCTGTGAAACGTGTGTGTTAGTCTGCACACATGCTCACATGGTTGTGGTGGCATTGCCATGGGAACTAGAAACAAGGATTATGGTCTGTAACACAGACTCTCTGTTAAGAATCTGTTACTGTAAACTGTGAACACTCTTCAGCTAATGCTCCATAACACAAGCAAGTCTATGACATGTTCTACACTGAAGCAGCACATCCACAGTAATACGTGTCGAGTGTATCAAGAGGACAGGAGAAGCTAACCCTGGGGGCTAACATAGACCTGAGGATGGTCATTATTCTCCTCAGAAACCTGCCTGACAGGAATATATTGATATCAGGAAATTCTGGCCCATCCATGGTTACTTGACTGACCAATCAAAATGAGTTATTTGCTGTAGTTGAACAGACTGGAGATGACCTCTGCTTGTTTTAACAGCCTGATGCTGGCAGGAACCGTGATGTTGCTGTTTTCTGGGCAACTGATCCAGGATTGTACCAGAACAATGCTTTCCTCTAGTTTATTTTTTGTTTCCCACACTGGTTTAAAACCCATCAGGGACCAGCCAGAAACAGCTGTGTTGATAGAAAAGTGGAGAGGAACTACACACGTATACATTTGTTTAGTTTAAGAAGAAATAAATATATCTTAATTCACAGGCTAAATCCCAGACATGTATGAAACCTTAAGCTTTGTAAGTAATCACATATGTGGGTATTATAACTGTTGTGTGTTTTATGGAGAAAAGGACAGACCTGCTTTATGGCCTTGCCCTTAAATGTTTTTTATCTTTCTCAGGTAATAAGACATGTGACATATTGACCTCTAAGCTTGTGATGGCAATAAATATTTCCATCAAGCAGTTCACCCAGAATCATATCATAAACGTCCTGCTGGTTCATCTCTGCAGTGTCTATTTGGAGAAAGAGAATCCTGCGCTTTGGAACATTGGAAAACCATTTGAACGCTGGACGGATCCTGGCAGCTCCTCTGTTTTTACAGTTCATGTGTGAAACTGATTCCTGCGTCTGTCCTTTACAAAGCTGGACCATCTGGTTTGCTGCTTAAGACTGCAGGTCGGTCATGGAACAGTATTGATATCCTTGTCTGAAGCCATTATTATCTGAGAAACTTACACTTAAGGTCAACCACTGAGACCACAGCTGAATAAAAGGTTACAGAAGTGGCTTCATGGCCTCCTTGATGACCTTTTTGATGACCTTTTTGAAACACAAAGTCATTTTAAACAAATAAACATCTTCCCTAATCTCATAATGAAACTCGATCTCAAGGACAAATGCATTCACTTGATGAGGATCCTATGATTATTAATTTAGCATGCTGTCAGTGTCTCTAAAATACTAGATTATAGTGTGTAACTTGCATTTTAGATATTGCCAATCAAGGATCAATATTTCCTAAGAGAGTGAATCAATATGAAATGATCCAATTCAACTATTTGATACATAATGACTTCACTAAAAGAAAATTTACAATCTCAACCCAATCTTCTAAAGTAAAAAAGAATGTAGAGCTTTTATACTAATCAAATAGGTTTACAGCCGGATTGTATTTTATTCCTGACCAATGTCAGTGATATGTTAGTGGGCATCATGCCTTTGTCCACAGCACTAACACTGGAGAAGCACTTTAATAAAGACAGCTCTGCGGGGGGGGCGGGGAGGGGGGGGGGGGGCAGGGGGGGGGGCACGAGGGGCAGGGGGGGCAATATGGCTGAAGGCTTATGAGACACTAAGACAACTATGTGGAAGTATATATTAATTGAATATTTTATGAATATTTTAGCATAAAGTCAAAACTGCATATTCAAGGTCAAGCCTTTTCATAAATGTCATCCGGTTTATCACAAATGACATAAATGTTTTATTGAATTCCCTATTTTATAAGGTTATTTGACAAGGGGGTTGACAAGTGAAAAAGCAGATTTCAGTTCAACAGCAAACTCTATTCTCAGTCTGAAGTGTGAAATATAAACTTAGTGTCTCCTTAAGTACTGTACCTCATATTCTGCTTCCATCATTCCAAGACAGCTATTTTGCATGATTGTCACATAATCATCATAGTTTACATTTACACTAATATAATGGGAAATGGGAAATGGGATTTCTATTTGTTGGAAGAAAAAAAAAAAGTTATTTGAGCTTAAAAGTAATGTTTTACCACTCTTAAATATAATGCTTAGTTATTGACTGGGATCTTTACAAATCTTTATTCTTTAAAAAAGAATACATCCTTTTCTCCCCTCAGCCCGAGAGCTTTCATGATCTGTTTACAAGGAAGATTTACCACCAACAAAAGCACGTCCTCCATATATCATGTTCTACTAAGGTCCCAACAATTAAAGCTCTTATGGCTCTCTCTTGTTTAAAGTGTTGAATTCAATTTAAGTGATAAGAAAAGCTTTCCTACAAGTGTAACTTTTTAATTCCCCTGATTGATGCTTGTGGTTGAAATTATGGTTTATCTCTTCCTCAAGCCGAAATGCTGAAATGTATAATAAAGAGAATAATCACATCAAACTGCAAAAGACAATTGTAAGGGATCACAGCAACTGTTTTGTAATGTAAATGAAAAATCTCATCCATTAAGTGTTCATTTTCCAATGTAGCTGTTACCTAGTGTGTTTATGTATATTTACACTTGTTAATTAAAAGATAAGGCTTGACATGAGACAGTGAGACACTCTCACTTTGATGTGTCCTACGAATGATACAGCCCATCTCTTGTTGTGTTGACTTGTCACATAGAAGAGTTCTTGTGTTGATAGCATGAGCAGTGATTCCAATACCTGGACTGCCTGTTTCTCTGTGTACATCTTCCCTCACATGTGTGTTATGGTGACACTACCTGCTCTGCACAGCCAGCGTTCTCTTGAGTAATATCCACTCGCCTGCAGGAGACAACCGGCTGCCGATTAAATCTTGAAAAGCCACAGTGGGGAGGGAAAAAAAGACATTTGCTTGCGACTAGGAGGCAGCTTTCCCGTGGAGAGGCTTTTTGCAGACGAAGCCCAAACTGTCATCAGTCATGTTCAGTGCCTCATGCTGATTGGGGTGTGAAGGCTGCGGAGGACAACCCCCCCCCCCCCCCCCCCCCCCCCCAGGCCTCAGTACAACAGGGGCATCAGGACTGCTTGAACAGGGCTGCTCTCCATAAGGAATTGAGAGCCATGATGTATCGACGAGGAAAAACATCCCTGAAGTGGATATAAATATCAACCTGATGGTGGCAGATATGAAGTATGTTGCTGCACGGATGTGTGGACTCAAACTTTGGACCTTTTGGAATTGAGAAGACAAATGAATTTGTTTTTGTCCTAAAATGACATGTTAGGAAATTAGAAGTGTTGTTTGAAGTCTATGCAGAAAGCGTTAACCTCTGTTATTGTCAGAAGTGATGAAGGAGGGATCTTGTTAGTCATCTATATCCACGTCATCGTAAGAAGCAATTCACGTTTGAAATCCTTTTAAAACTGATATGAACACACTGTTTTATGTTAGGATCTCCTGTGGCATTGTAACAGGATACAAGGACTATAGCACATTCCAGAAACATCCAGAAACATCCCCACATGTATAAGGTAACAAAACTATGACAACAGAACGTCAAGGCCCTTAAAGTAAACATCGTGTTCTTCAGGGAGGGTGTTCAGGTCACTGTGTCCCAGCTGAATGCTGCCTAAAGAAGCTGCTCTCTTCCCCTGCCAACACAAGCACTTCTAATGCTTCACTGTGGTAAACTGCACTAATCAATTATTCAGCAAGATAAAAACACTGTGACATTGCTGAAAACATCTCTGGAAACAAGAAGAGGTTCACAAAGCCAAAAACAAAAACAGTGTAATACAACGATGCAGCTTATTATTCATGTGGACAGTTTTTGTACAATGTGAGTGCAGATATGTTAGGTAACATGGTGCAGTCTATATTATCATAATGTAGCTGCTGTTCATCATTTCAGATACTAAGAGTGTTGACAAGGAAAATACTATATCAACAATATCAATGTTCATTTTCTATCTGTCAAGGTAGAAGTCATAGTTCCACAGCCTCTCTCCTTAATATCTGAAAGGCAATATCTGAGGCCAGGTACTGCTCTGCCCCCCTATATAACCCTCTACAGTATATCCAGGTACTGCTCTGCTCCCCTATATAACCCTCTACAGTATATCCAGGTACTGCTCTGCCCCCCTATATAACCCTCTACAGTATATCCAGGTACTGCTCTGCCCCCCTCTATAACCCTCTACAGTATATCCAGGTACTGCTCTGTACCCCTCTATAACCCTCCGCAGTATATCCAGGTACTGCTCTGCTCCCCTCTATAACCCTCCGCAGTATATCCAGGTACTGCTCTGCTCCCCTCTATAACCCTCCGCAGTATATCCAGGTACTGCTCTGCTCCCCTCTATAACCCTCCACAGTATATCCAGGTACTGCTCTGCTCCCCTCTATAACCCTCTACAGTATATCCAGGTACTGCTCTGCTCCCCTATATAACCCTCTACAGTATATTGGGTTATACTGGGTGATCTAATCAACTGCTCTCAAAACTAGAGTCACAGTGTTAATGACATTTTATATTATTTTGTTTATATATTTTTTTAGGGAAAGTCATGGGACATTTACATTCCTCTGACTGATGCTACTTGGCAAAAGGTTCATTAACCACACATTAACATGTTTTGCATCTGCTAATAAAAGATTTATCTTCCGCACTTAAACAACACCTTCAGAGATAAATCATGCCCAGTGTAATACCACCTCTGGGTAATTTATATATATTTTTCCATAATCATAATTCATACTTTCACCGTAATTAGTTAACTATGTTTAATCACACCCAAAATGGATATGTAGTTATGTAATATTTCAGTGTAATAACTTCCAACCATGAGCCTACTTATTCATTAATTTGTCATGTTGTTGTTACATTAACGACTTTACAGAGGTCAGTGCACAATTAAATGTGGTAACTTAAGCAGAACAGGCCGGGTGGCTTGGAGTTGTTTTCATGTTAAATTTGGAAGTTTCTTTTTAATAATAATAATAATAATGTGCATCTTTCCACAGCTTTGTGTTCTCTTGAGGATTACTTTCAGAAAACAGGTGGGATTTAACCAGAAGGAGGACTGACTGTCTGATAGACTGAGATGATAACACAGCATCGAACAAGCTGCAGACGCACACACACACACACACACACACACACACACAGCTAGTGTTCCTCTCCACCTCCCCACACACTCTCCCCATCAGCTTCAAAACACTGAGATCACATTAATTAGTCCCACAAGAACTCGTAAAAGTTGGAAAGAGCTGAACTTCCACCCTGTCGAACAAAAACAAGCGTGATTTGCTTAGTAGATCTTAGACAGTGTCTTCCTCTGGTGCAGCCTCAGTGCCCTCTGAAGAGATCTCACCAGTGTCTTCCTCTGGTGCAGCCTCAGTGCCCTCTGAAGAGATCTCACCAGTGTCTTCCTCTGGTGCAGCCTCAGTGCCCTCTGAAGAGATCTCACCAGTGTCTTCCTCTGGTGCAGCCTCAGTGCCCTCTGAAGAGATCTCACCAGCGTCTTCCTCTGGTGCAGCCTCAGTGCCCTCTGAAGAGATCTCACCAGTGTCTTCCTCTGGTGCAGCCTCAGTGCCCTCTGAAGAGATCTCACCAGTGTCTTCCTCTGGTGCAGCCTCAGTGCCCTCTGAAGAGATCTCACCAGTGTCTTCCTCTGGTGCAGCCTCAGTGCCCTCTGAAGAGATCTCACCAGTGTCTTCCTCTGGTGCAGCCTCAGTGCCCTCTGAAGAGATCTCACCAGTGTCTTCCTCTGGTGCAGCCTCAGTGCCCTCTGAAGAGATCTCACCAGTGTCTTCCTCTGGTGCAGCCTCAGTGCCCTCTGAAGAGATCTCACCAGCGTCTTCCTCTGGTGCAGCCTCAGTGCCCTCTGAAGAGATCTCACCAGTGTCTTCCTCTGGTGCAGCCTCAGTGCCCTCTGAAGAGATCTCACCAGTGTCTTCCTCTGGTGCAGCCTCAGTGCCCTCTGAAGAGATCTCACCAGCGTCTTCCTCTGGTGCAGCCTCAGTGCCCTCTGAAGAGATCTCACCAGTGTCTTCCTCTGGTGCAGCCTCAGTGCCCTCTGAAGAGATCTCACCAGTGTCTTCCTCTGGTGCAGCCTCAGTGCCCTCTGAAGAGATCTCACCAGGGGGCATCCGACCAGCCCCGCCCCACCTGGGAGCAGCTACAATATCCACACATCTTCCTGGAGTAAATGCTTTATTTCCTGTACTCAACTTGATATTATTTTACCCAGCTTATTACCCTGAACACATTCACAGAGGTTCTACTGCTTAGGAACGGGTCAAGTGTTTCACATGGCTGTGATGCAATGGAAGGAAAGAGAGAGTCGGATCCAGACAGAACTCTCTGGAGTGAAACACCACCGAAACAAGACTGATGTTGTTTATTGCCTGTATACATATAAACTTCCAGGCAATACTAAGTAAAAAATTTGAATAATTGCTTTCCACTGGGAATGAAATATAGATACTTTAAAGGAATAGGCTTTCCTTACTCAACAATTTTCTCTGTTTTTCTTATTTCACACTAGGGAAAAATACAAAACCATTTTGTCGGACTACGTCAACTGAAGAGTTAGTATGGAGCTAACCCTAAAGCATTTAGTCATTTTCCAAGTTTCTTTATGAGCGCTTTGAAACAATATGCTGAGCTTCCTGAATTTTACACGTTTTTTAAGGATTTTCTCAAGAAAGTGCACTGATATGGGTATAACTGCACACACTGTAAAACAGTTTGATGTTTTGAATGTAGCTACTTCAAGCGCTCACTGCTGATGTCCTTAGTGGGCTGGTAGAAGATGGTGCATCTAACTTCTAATGGCTTCCACCTAATATAATACTAGTAAAACTGTAGTATTAGTACTAGTATCACTTTGCATGAAGTGCGTGACAATGGATTGTAACAAAATACAAAATACTGTAAATCAAAACCCAACTGCCCCTCTTATGCCAATCCCATGTATTGGTGTCATCAGGACATGAATACCACACCACATGTGTGGAGACAGTGAAGCCTTTGTTGTCTCTACAACAGAGGAATGTGGATGTGGTGCTCATGGGTCATCCAGCCTGGAGGTGATGTCTGACCAGCAGTCTGACACAGCAGGAACATCAGGGTCAGTCCATGGCACAGACAGACCTAACCCTCCCCCCTCCCCCCCAGTGAGGCAGGGACACAGGGACACTTGAGACCAGACAACACTTGACGTGTTTTTTGTTCTGTCAGACCAATTAGACAGAGTCTAGAAGCCCGGAGCTCTGAACTGTCCCTGTCAGCACTATGATGAGTCCTGTAGTTCTGATGTGAAGGGGGGGGGGGGGGGGGGTGAGATTAGGGTTGTTATCAGCTTGCTCTGGTAGTCGTGGTAATCTGGGGGGGGGGGGGGGGGGGGTGTACACGAATACAATGGCCTGTTTTTAAACCTGCACACCAGTTTAAAAGGTTTAACACACGCAGGGTGACACTAATATGATGTAGAACTGATTATTTAAGAAAGAACACATTTAGAAACACTGACTGTGGCCAAAGAAGTGTAAACCACTTTGAAACAGCTTGAGTCACAAGAGTGAATCCATTAAAACTGTCTAAAACTGTCCAAAGATTTGCAGTAATTGAGACAATGATTATGCCTGCTTTAACAGATACATCTCTGAGATTTCTGAAAGCATTATGAAAACAGTGCAGACATATGCTTTAAAGGCAATTGATTAAAAAATGCATTAAAAAATGATATGAGCCAAGTAATACTGCATATGGTTTCACAATGTTTAAAATCTTTGCAAAAGGAGGATCAAGTAAATGGTTGAAATTAAGAGTGAAATGATTTTGTGAACATAGAAAGGAATTCAAAATCTTCAACTGGCAAGGCCAACATGAGCGTCACATCACCAAAATAAAACCTTTTATATCTTTTCTAAGATTCCCAGAACAACTTCTCGGGGCATTTCTATCCCTTTTATGACCATAATACCTTTTTTTCCCAGACATAATCTCATCTCTCGTGAGTGTGAGGAATACTGATGCTCACTGCCCAGGGCTGGCATGTAAAGCTTGTTCTAGATGCAGTGATGAAGATTGGCATTATTACATTTCCTCATGTTTCAATCATACCTTATCTCTTTACGTACGCCTTAATCTGACAACTGCAGGATTTAAATCATACGGAACCATTATCTGTTTAAAAACATGCCTTCTGGTACTGAACTCCCTTTGGCCAAGAATGAGCGAATTCATTAGGATGAATCATTTGTTCATGACAGATCATATCTGTGATCAGTCTGAAGAAGCTGAACATGGAGGGATCCTTGTTCTGCTGGTGTTGCTTTTCATCATCGGTGTTGTGACTAGTAAACCTGCTTCACTTGCTTGTAAAGCCCCCTCAGGTCAATACCAAATGATATCATGCTCTAACTATTCAGGCCCTTGGAAACACAACCCTTCGTTAGAAAGCTCTGCTGGGAACTTTAAGGCCATAAAAGCACAAAGTTTTAGTCTTTTTAGCATTGTTGGATATCTGGACAATCTTCCAGTCAGGCTTCCAATCCCCTTCACTAACGGTGGCATCAGTAGCACCAAGCTAGCTGAGCAATTCAGACACAACACATTTTCAAAATACATAGTTTCTATTTAATTTGTTTTCATAAGAAGCAACAAAAAATATATATATATAATAGACTAGGACCTGAGCTGCAGATGGTGGTATGTACAATGGACATAAACAATATCCACAATCATGAAACACTTAAGCCTGTTAGAGTGTTTAGCAGTAATGGATATTTAATCACTCATCATCCCCTTGGCTAATGTTTCAGGATGAGGGCAGGGACCTTGTTTTGTCTCACCCACAATTGATGAGAAATGATCTGGGACAAGATGGTGACAGTAAAGATCAAGAGGCTCATCAACAGGATTCTAACACAGAATAACTGATAACATTCATGATTCCAGTGCAGTGACAAGGTCCAGATCAAGCAGGTGAACGTCACAAATAGATGTTCTACCTGGGTGACATGGGTTTAAGTCATTACATGCCTATATAAGTAGATAGATGTACACATGGATGATGTCACACACTGTGTGGCTCCAGAAGAAAAGTGACATGAATGACAGTTTGACATTAGACACCATCCTTTAGGCAGAATGCTGCTTCTGTCTGAGTCTAAATCTTTCAGCTGACATGGTAGCTATTAGTTCTCATGTCTTTGTATTTGTCTAATGGAGAATCTAATGTTAATTATAGTTCAAATACGCTTCATTTCCTTGTCTTTCTAACTCTTAATGATGCCCAAGAGAGGAGATAAACACTCCCAAGTGCAGCTGAAAGGGACTGTGTTGTTGTTGTGTTGATTACTGTGAATGAAATGATGTATTCTTTTCTTCATTCTATGGACATCAGCCCACGTCTGAGTCATTCCCTATCATCCAAAACAGTCTTGTTTTTTATATCAATCACCATGTAAACTGTGCTGCTGTTTCTCTGCATGAAGGCAAACTTAAATATGTCCAGTTTGAAATAGAAACACAGCTTTAGAAAATAATACATTATAAATAAAGTCGCTGGTGTCTATTCAAACTGATTTTAGGATGTCTGAGGAACTGTACTGAAAATATGTATTTTTCCACAAATCAGCCAACATAAACAACGAGTTTAAGAAGAAAAAAATTAACTCAAACACAACTGATACCTCAGCAGTGGGACCCTGACAGAGAAATAAGATAGGATGGGATTTATCACCAAACAAATTAAAGTGGCGATCTTGTGACTTTACTCACAGGGATTCACTCCCCTGAAGAAGTGACTTTTACTACATCCAGTCTGGATTATTCGATACTGTAGGTTATGACTCATGTGAGAAAGGCTCATGTTCTTAGATCACATTTCCATACATTCAAGACTGAAAGATGAGAATGTGCTGTTCACAGAATTTGGGGGGGGCAAAATCTTGTCTGGTAACATTTCTCACATGGTTTCAAAAATCCTAATAACACTACTACCTTTTAACATCTAACGAATATCTTCAAATGATCACTGAACAATTCAGAATCAGAAATCACAACACTACAATCTGAAAACATAGACACAACTCTACATTTTACGAATATTAACAATTTAATTGTTTCTCACCAATGCTACATTTCCCTGTGATGTTAAACTATATTCATGTGATTAGAACTGGAGAAGGCAAATTGAGGAAAAGACAAATCTTTCAGGCAATTGATTCCCAGTAAGTCCGTAAAGGGAAAGCACAAGGTGTAATGGGAGCCTGTGGTAGGCCTATCTCAGCATTCTCTGTTACCCTGTTGAATAATCAATACTGATACTTGAGTTCACGCCTTAATTAGATGGGCTGTACTTAGTACTCTTTGTACTTTGTTAATGTTAATGATGTCCCACCCCCTCCCATCGATTTAAGTTAATGAAAGTGGGGTTCAAATCCCTGATATAACCTGCCTATCATAGTGAGACAAATCACAGTTTGTGGACACCACAAAGTAAGTCTAACTACAGTACTAACCTTTAACTGAACCACATAAGGCAGCCTGCTTTCTGTTTTCAAACTTCTGTACGTGTGGTTTTATTTCTGATTTGGCACTTATTATTTATATATTTGATTTATTCATTTAGCAAACGCTTTTATCCAAAGCGACTTACAAAACATTTAAAAACGTTTTAAAACATTTAATGCAGCACCTCCTTATCATTTTGGCAAAAGATTAAGCAAGGTTGTGAACAGTTACTGGGGCTTATTAAAACAGGTTTAACCATCTGGTTCAGCAGTGGAATTTCCCAGCAAACAACACAGTTGTCTGTATTGTTAATCCCCATCAAAATGCTAACCTCCAAAAATGGTCTTTCCCTCTTTTGAGAAAGTGCTCTTTTGTATCAAGAGCACATTTGCCCTACTTTATGGATGTCAGTTACTTCTCAATTTCAGTTCCTCACATGGTCTTCATCTGCGAGACCCCAGCCTCCAGCCCCCAGCCTCCAGCCCCCAGCCTCCAGCCCCCAGCTTCCAGCCCCCAGCCTCCAGACCCCAGACCCCAGCCTCCAGACCCCAGCCTCCACCCCTCAGCCTCCAGACCCCAGCCTCCAGACCCCAGCCTCCAGACCCCAGACCCCAGCCTCCAGCCTCATCCAGACTCGTCCATCTACCCACATCCTACATTTGTGCTCCTGCAACTCTGGAAACTTGAGTCCGTACCTGTGAGCTCATTGCTCAGCCGCAAGGGTTAAACAAAGAGGACGGGAAGTGCATTCCGAGGTCTGCAGTGGAGATGATTCTCTGTGGAGGGCATGTCTACTGCTGGGGGGGAGGGAGGGGGGGAGGGAGGGGGGGAGGGAGGAGGGGAGGGATGGAGGGAGGAGGGAGGGGGGGAGGGAGGGAGGGAGGAAGGAGGGGGGGAGGGAGGGGGGGAGGAGGGGGGTTATGTTACTCCAAGAGAGGAGATGGAAACCGGGAGGTGTTGATCTCACTAAGAAGTCAACTCCCCCCCACCACCCCCCTCCCCCCACCACCCCACCTCCTCAGGATCACTCACATACTGTCTCTTCCTCAGCGCTTGAAGTTTACAAGTAACCAGTGAACGAGGAAGAGGAGCCCTACGAAGGAAGAGGAGCCCTACGGAGGAAGAGGAGCCCTACGGAGGAAGAGGAGCCCTACGAAGGAAGAGGAGCCCTACGGAGGAAGAGGAGCCCTACGGAGGAAGAGGAGCCCTACGAAGGAAGAGGAGCCCTACGGAGGAAGAGAAGCCCTACGGAGGAAGAGGAGCCCTACGGAGGAAGAGGTGCCCTACAAAGGACCGCCAGACCCAGGAATGTGGGTCCTTGACTCCAGACAGTGAGTGAAGACACAGAGACAGCTTCTTAAATGACTGTGTTCAGATGCTGTGGAGTCTGTCCCCAAACTGCCTCTGCACTTCTGAAGAGGAAGACAATTGTGAGTTTTTCCAGACTTGTTCATGACAACAAACACAACGAAATACAAGACGTTATTTTATTAAGGACATTAAATATAATGGCTTCACTCTAAAAACCTAAAGAAGTATTAACATACAAAATACATACTATTGATTATTTCATACATTTCTTCATTTTTAGAATAGTCCATTTTACAAAATTAACATTAGATAAACATTATTTAACAAGTGTTAATAACGCTATAAATATCTATATAGCTAAAAATGCAAGTATTATTTGTACCGTCCTCTTATCTACAATGATACTGACTAGTATTAATAATACAACACGTCCGTTTTAACCCGTTTGTTCTGATCAGGCTGACTTTGTTTCTCCACGAAATGTATAATTCTTGCTTAAAAAAAATTCATTTTGGTTTACCTAATAATCAACAAATTAATAGACAATTGGAACATGTAACATTATTTCTACAATTAGCTATTCTACAATTAAAAACTACAACAATTGGCTTGCAGTACCAGGAACTTTGAATTGTTCTCAGTATTAGTTTTTTACTACTTTACATTTAATTATATTAATTTAACAGACACTTTTATCCAAAGTGACTTCCAAGAGAGAGCTTTACAAAAGAGCATTGGTCACTGATGACAGCTAACCCGAACCCTACTAACACAGCTAACCCAACCCTACTAACACAGCTAACCCTAACCCTACCAACACAGCTAACCCAACCCTACTAACACAGCTAACCCAACCCTACTAACACAGCTAACCCAACCCTACTAACACAGCTAACCCAACCCTACTAACACAGCTAACCCAACCCTACTAACACAGCTAACCCAACCCTACTTCAGGGAATTAAGAGCCAGAAATAGAAGATACAAAGTGGAGCAGATCAAGAGAGATCAAAGATCTTACATTTAGTGTTTTACTTGACAGAATGGAAATGCAATTCCATTTTGTCAATCTAGAATCTCCTGAAGCAAGACTTGGCAGAGTCCCTGGAGAAACTCTCCTGAAAGGATCTTTAATCCAGATCGTACCATGTGCTCATTCTACTCTTGGCCTGAACTGCATTTGTAGTCCAAACACTTGTGTTTTATTGTGTATTGATCCGAGGTGAGACTACAGGTTATGACTCAATCCCATCAGTAGCGCCTTATTTTAGCGGTTGACTTGCAGTTTTATTTACAGACATTGATTAAGGAATTCAAATACTAAAACCCAGCGCTGAAACTGGGCCTGGGAACTGGAGAGAAGCTGCTCAGAGAGGAGAGAGGAACCTCAGACTGGAGAGAAATGTAAACCTTGAGCCGTGAATTGTAGCACAGTAAAAATAAATGGGAATAATGGTAAATGAAAATGTATTGTATTTCTTAAAAAATATATTTTTTAGAAATTGGGTTTTGGAAGCTGTTGTGAATCTTATTTGTGTTTTAAATATGAATGTTCTGGTATCGTCATTCAGAGACGTGCCTTGCAGTACAGTACAGAAACATGAAACTGTTAGATGGAAACACATTATTATCTAAAAGCAAAGCCCTCTGGGTATTTTACTGTGCTCCTGTCACACTGATGTGTTGTGAGACGTGACAGTGACAGATCGCTGACCTAACAAGTGTCACGGCTGCTAGCTGTGGACAGGTGGCTAAAGGCTCTGTGCTTGTGGAGATACAAAACACTGGATATACACACACACACACACACACACACAAAAACACCCAAGTACACAAACAGACATAAATATACCCACACACATATGTAACCATAAACCAGATAAATATGCGCGCACATGCACGCATTACACACACACACACACACACACACACACACACACACACACACACACACACACACACACACACACACACACACGCACACACACCCACACACACCCACACACCCACACACCCACACACACACACAAACACACACACACACACCCACACCCCCACACACACAGACACACACACACCATCTCCTATGCCAATGGACTGTAACATAGTGAAGCCATGTATCCATAGATGGCCCCTCTCCCTGGAGCTCAGTGTCCAGGCTTTGGAGACATGTTAAAGTGGGTTCGGGCCCCAGGGCAGAGCTGAAATATGCAGCAGGAACAGGCAGGGAAGGGGGAAGGAGCACAGAGCGTGTACAGGATGGTTCCTGGGGTATTCTCTTACACAAATGAGCCGAGACATATTGAGGGTAAGAAGTGACTATTCTACTTTTCCACTTTAACTCCTAAAACCTTGAACAATGACAGAACAGGGATGTTGTGTCGTCGTTTGAAAGCATCTGTCCTGCTTACTGACTAGTACTGCTCTAACACCTTTTACTCTGCGACCTCGGAAAATGAACTGAACTGTGTTTTAGAACATTGTCTGGTTCTGAATTCAAATGAATATTGCAGTTTGTGGTAGCATACAGTAAGCACCTACATTAAGGGAGGAACTCAGACCCAATTTGAGGTTGTAATGCCACATCGCCAGGTTCAAAGATGTTGCCTGCAAATACAAGATGTGCCCACTGAGAGTAAGTACATACAATTCATCATGTGGTGAAGATAGAAGCAGATAACATGTTTCCTAGCAGGGGGCAGCACCTAGGTTCTGCTACTTATGATCT